>CAIGRO010210735.1:0-21568 GCA_903798355.1 Fraxinus baroniana | reverse complement strand
TATATTCTTGTAGTGACTTCTAGTGGCAAATTACGCTTAGGGGGGTATTTTGGGTAATTAACTTTTAGGTAAAATATTCTGTAATGATTTTTCGGTACGTTTAGACTTTTCCTTCAGTTATATAGGTTTATTTAATGATTTACATACATACAGATACTATAATGAGTCACGATTTGAGTGATAATTTTTTTAACCAAATAATTAAAAATAACTTTCTCATTCTCTTTCTAACATCTTATTTACACGTAAATAATTATATAACTGCTCATGTACAAGTAACATTATTCATAAAAAATTACAGTCTTGATTTATTATTATTAATTTATCTATCAAGCTTTTAAAATAGGGGTATGACACATTGTTACATACAATTAGCGCAACGATGCTGTTGAAACCGTCTTAGAACCTTTGCCTGTCTTCACAGATTTCATGCATATTTGACCTAAGACCTGTGTTTTATATACAACTTGTTTTTTCAAGAAAAAAAGTGCTTTCACTGTTATAAAATTAGAGGAATAATATAAAAATATAGAGAAAAAAGAGAGAGAATTAGAGTCAAAATTTAAATGTGTTTTATTAAGAATCAAGATCTCACATTTGTAGGTTCCAAAATAAAAATCATAGTTCAAATGAAATAGCTAGATCTTCTAAATTAGATAAGATTTATATATGTAATCATGATAATACTAAATAATCATTAATAATTATCTCATTATTTTATAACACTTCCCTGATGATTATTTGCACAATAACTGCCTCATTGAAACTTGTTTGACGAAAATTCGATGGGACAAAAAAGACAACAAATAAAAAAGAGTACAAACAATTTAGAGTAATAAATTGCTACCTCGTTAAATCATTTTCAAGAAAATCTAATGGGACAAAACTTGATCAAAGGAAAAAGAGTACTTGTACTCTCCCTGATTTCAATTCATGTATCAAACAATCCATGTCTTATGTTAATATTTTCAATATTGATGTCTTGTACGTCAATATTTTCAAAAAAACTGAGTGGAACAAAACTTAACGACTGTAGTAACACGATGATTTAAAAAATAGTTCTTGTTGATCTCTTCAAGAGTTCCATACATATTAGAGTATTATTTTGAGAGTAAATGTCTTTAAGGTTATGGACACATATTATACAAAGAACATATCTCGTTAAAACTTATTAGAAAAATCCCTCTGAAAAGAAAATCTTAATGAAGGAAAAAGAGTACATTATTCTTTTTAGTACGCTATAAAAGTTATCTCATTAAAAACCTTACCGAAAAATCGAATGGTACAAAAACATTGTTAAAGTGAAAAATAGTATAATGCGTATTCTCCCCCTCATGATAATAACACTTGAATTAAATTCTTTAAATATAAAATCCTTCAAGAATAGTATTAAAATAATACAAGATACGTTGGCTATAATCATATTTATTGCATGCATATTAAATTTCATGCATTGTATGAGTAATAAAATAGAGACTTGTGATTACATCCACCACACGATAATTTATCTATTTATACAAGTTTTCACGAAATTTTTTATGTAAAAAGTTGTACATTTCATATGACGACTTATAATTTTTTTATTTTCATTTCGTATAAGCATACACCTTTAGATGTTCATACCGCAGATTTAGATTTCTCTAATAAATTCAATTTGCTAGGATTGCATCATTTCATTCGGCTAATCGTTACTTTGATCGATATGTTTCAATTTTTCGCTATTCATAATATAATGTAATGCATCATGTGCAAATGTGTTGTTGACAATTTTTCCTTTTTCAATTCTATACTTTTCTATATTAACATAACTAATTGATATATCTCAATTTTCAACACATTAGGTACCTGAATCTCTTCTGAAATTTTATATTTTGTCATGTCTAAATACTCATCAAAAGTGTATGCTTCCATAATGTGACCATATTTGCTAATTGCACCATTTTCATTTGGAAATTTTTGTATTATAATCGTATATCATCACACTTCAGACCTGCAATAAATTTTTCAAAAGTAATATTAACTAATTATCATCCACAATGTTAATTTGAGTTAGAATATTTAAAGTTGGTGTATGAGATATTGTTGATCTCTTTGATCAGTAAGTGCGTCTAAATAAATTATCTTTCGAACTTCTGTTCGAAGTATCTTTTGCGATGGTTTAGATGACGATGTATTTTTACATTATTTCCAACTTCTTAATTCGTTACCCTTAATGTTGAGAGAATTGTCCAGTTAAAATGACAATCAATAAATCGCTTTATAAAATATCACCCTTTAGAGCTTGAGATATTGTGTTTAAACTACTTATTTATTCTCAACATTATTTACATTCCATTTCAGTGCATTGTAATGGATTACTTTTGCATGTACTGCACTACCAAAATAATTAGATGGAAAAATCATGCTTTGATCATAAAGCAATTATAACAGGGAGAACTATGATATTGACATGACGCGTAATAGCTTTCCCTAAATAGAAATGGAAGTACTTTGTTCTCAATTAAATTAATTAGATGTGTTTAATAAGTAATAGTGTTAAACCATTTATCGACATCTCAACTAACACTTATCAAAATGTTGAGATTTAGGATACTAGCATTTACAGGATTCTCTGGCTTGATTGTATAATTTGAAAATTGTGCTCATAATTTAAAATTTGAACAGTAATTTCACAAATTTTTGGTTGGGAACACCATGCAATCATCTATTAAATGTATCAAATCTATTAGATACAAATAATATCTATATGGTCAATGTAGAGGGTGACATATCTCTACTTATCACCCTAATTAATTTTCAGAAATATAGAAAATCCAATCCCTATTTTAGTTAGTGATGATCAATTTTCGATAAAGAGAACAAATATTATATAGGAATTCATTGGATTGAAAAATCTCCTGGTTCTTCATTGAATGTTCGAATTCTCGATCTTGCATCTTTATTGATCCAATGATAGTTTAACTGAATATTTCAATCAATAAAATATAAGAGTTATTGAACTTATGGTTCAAAACAATATTTATCAAAATGGTCGCTAGAGTTCAGCATAGTGTACCAATTAAGAAGCATTATTACAAACTTCGTGAGTTTTCTTTTTATTTAATGGAAATTAAATTACTAACAGTAGTAAGTTAATCCCTTTATATTACAAAATATTGACTCTTCTGGAGTCTCAAAATAATATTTTTCAATAATATTGATATAAATCAATTAACGCTTTTTTTTAGAGGCAATTTAATTAAAATTGCAATTCTCCAGAATTAATACAATATTTATAGTGAATATCTAAATTGTGATTCTTAAAAAATAACAATGTAATATTCTTCAAAAATATTAATAAATATAAAATAATACTTTTAGAGCAACACAATATTATTCAAGAATATTGATTTGTATTAATTGATTCAAACAATTCTACAATATTTAAATGTTTGAATTGTACTTGGTTTCAAAATAACAATAATAAGATGCTCTTCAAGAATACTAATATATTATTGTTTAGAATAATAAATTATGTAAGAAATAAAGGTTATGACTTGATTTTTTTTTTTTTCATTTTCATTTTTTCAGGAAAAAATACAAAGTATTTTAGCATATGCCTACATCATGGTGGAACTTTGTTGGGAAAGATGAGAAATTTCGTGTACGAGTATGGCAAAGCAAGTTATATAGACTATGTCGACTCGAACTTTTTCAACGGAGAAGCTTGACAATGCCATGAAGATGATGGGATATTCTGATAGAGTCAGATATTTGTACAAGATGGAAAAGAGGAGGATTAGTGAGGTATCATTCTGGTTGGTGAAAGATTCATATTTCATGAATGTGGTGAAGTGACTTGGTGAAAAGAAGATTGATGAAGTGTATTGCTTGCCTGTGGTTGAGGTATTGGAGTATCCATGGTATGAAAATATTTATGTGAAGAGTTTAGTCGGCATGAGGGACCAGTGGTCGAGGAGAAATCGTACTATGCTGTTGAGGTTTATGATGATTAATTAGAAGGTGATGAGTCATACATTGTCGAAGAAGTAGATGATTTGTATCATGGTCAATCAGAAGTAGAGGTTGGTGAAACTGATGTTCATGCTGATGAAACTCATGTGTAGTATAGTGAATCAGAGGCGAATGCTGGTGAACCTGAAGTGCAGCATGATTAATCAGAGGTGCATGCTGCACAAACTGAAATGAAACATGGTGAATCATTGGTGTAGTCTGGGGACAATGAAGTGTAGCAAGGTGAACTACATTGTTATGTGCAACCAGAAGAAACTGAAGTGCAACATAGTGAACAAGAGCAACCAGAAGAAACTAAAGCACATGTTGACACTAAAACAAATGAATATGAAGAGGGTTATTTGAAGGATTTTCATGACTCGGAGTATGAGCAGGAAGAAAATATGCCCATAGATGATAATGATACAACCATAGGTTTCAGGTTGAGTGAAGGGTTTAGGATTGATATAAATAGTGGAAAGAGTGAACATGATGGTGAGGCAGCTCCCGAAGAATAAGTTGGAATAGATTATGACGAATCGGATGAGTTTAGGAGCTTATCCAGTGACAATGAAGGTGATGGATCATCTGCTAGGAGCATGAATGAGTGCTGGTTTAACCCTGCCACTGATATAGATGATCCAAAGTTTAAGTTAGGGATGAAGTTTGACAATGTCAAGGTTCTAAGGGCTGCAATTGTTCAGTATTCAGTTAAAAATTTCAGGCAACTTAAATACGTGAAAAATATGAGAACACAGCTGAGAGTTAGATGTTAGGAGAACTACCCTTGGGTGCTATATGCATACCAACAACCAGATAAGAGCCTCAGAATAAATACGTTCAAAGATGAGCACATATGCCCCATGATGTGGCAAAATAAAAGGGTGAATGCAAGTTATCTGGCAAAAATACATTGTTTAGGTCTGATCCCAATATGCCAATGAGCAGTTTTGTGAAAACGGTGAAAGAAGATTGCACGTATGAGATTTCAAAGCATCAGTTCTACAGGACAAGATCCAAATGTGCAAAAGTGGTGCATGTGATTGCAGCTAAGCAGTACAAAATTTTATGGGATTATGGAGAGTAGTTAAAGAGAACAAATCCTGGTAGTACAGTGTAGATTGAAGGGCCAGGTCTTACCTTTAGAGATTGTATATCTATTTAGGGGCTTGTAAAGAGGGTTTTAAGGCTGGATGTAGACCCGTTATTGGGTTGGATGGTTGCTTCATAAAGTCTGCATGAGGTGGAAAGTTGCTGGCACCTGTAGGAACTGATCTTAAGAATTGTATGTTTCCCATAGCATGGGCAGTTGTTGATGCTGAGAACAAAACAAACTGGCAATGGTTTATACAATTGTTAGTTAATGACATAGGGATGTATAACCATAGAACTTGGACATTCATTTCTGATAAACAAAAGGGTTTTGTAGATTGTATAAGTCAATTATCTGAAGGGGCTGAGCATAGGTGTTGTGCGAGACATTTATATAATAATTTCACTTTGGCACACAAATGATTGACCCTTAAGAGCTTGTTTTGGGCCGCAGCAAAGGCCATAACTATGCCTGAGTGGAGGAATACGATTAATGGGTTGAAAGAAGTTAATGAAGATGTTTACAACTGGTTTAACGGGAAACTGGCCTCCCAGTGGAGTTGATACCATTCTAAAGATCATTCCAAGTGTGACATTCTTTTGAATAACCTGTGCGAGGCATTCAATTCTTCCATTGTTGTTGCTAGAGAGAAGCCTATCATCTCTATGCTGGAAATAATAAGACATCAACAAATGATAAAAATGAATGTACATGCAGAAAATGGCAGCTGACTGGAATGCCATGTCCCAATGCAATATCAGGCATGCTGTCAATGGAAATAGGCATATATGACTATATTGATCCATGTTATAGCAAGGAAAAATACCTCATATGTTACTCCCCAATAATCCAACCTACGTCAAGGCCAGAGTTAGGAAATAACCCTTTGAATGAACCGCAGAAGAAAAAACAGACTGATATACCAAAAAAAAAAAGTGAGAAAGAGGTCACAGACGGAGCCACCTGTAGGAATGAAGTTGGGACAGAGCGGCATGAAGATGTCGTGTAAACGATGCAGGAGATCTGGACATAACAAAAGAAGCTGCTAAGGACCGTTGCCTGGTGAAGCTAGTTCACAACAAGAAGCAAAAGCTAGTACACAACCGGAGTTTCAACAAGATACACAGTCAAGTGCGTCAAAGGGAAAGAAAAGAGCACCATCTGGAATAACTTCAAAGTCAATGTTGAAGAAGACCAAGACTCAATGATCGAAATCTTAAACACGATGTGTTTTCTCCTTTCACGTTTTTCCAGTGAAGTGAACTTATTTTGTCAATGTTATCAAATGATTTTGTAAAGTGAACTGTAATTATTTTGGCAATGCTGTACTTGTTCAAATGTGGCATGGAATTGAAAGCATATGCGACAAATCTTGTTATTTCAAATTTTTTTCTGGACCGATAATGTTGAATTCATTACGTTACACTGATGTGACCTGGTTTTTAGCGAAATTCTGTGTGAAAAATGTTGGCATTCGTTACGTAACGATCACCAAAGGTTTGGTACTAATGGTGTTTTAGTAACCAAAGGTTTGGTACTTTCATTGCAACTAAAATAAAATGTTTAGTACTTTCATTGCAACTATGACAAAGGTTTGGTACTTCTGATGCACTATATATGAAACGTTTTGCGCGTTCTGCAAACTTTAACTTCTTATTAAACAAGAGTAGCAGCAGAAATAGATGTGTGAAAAGTGAGCACCGTCTAGAACACAGTTAGAAATGGGTACTTCATTCAAGAAAAATGGTATATACACGACCACATTTATATCCACATTTCACAACATATAATGCAAAACCCCCAACGCCTAAACACCAAGCCTAAATTTCTGAAGCTAAAACATCCATCCCACAAATCCAGCCGAAATACCTAGGTATAAACCCATTTTATAAACTCACCACACACAAAATCGAACATCCATATTTTCCACATATTTGGTCTTGTTGATTGAAGATTGCTGATTTCAGCTTCCATTTCCCTCCTTGCCCATAATAGACCTGAAATTAGCTCCCTAGATCTCTCACACATAGGAGGGTTACACCACACGAGATAGGTACATCTTCCCAGATCTTGGCATCGAGGACAAGCGAGAAATCTTCTTCCTGGGTTCAAGTTCATCCATGAGGTCTTCATCTGAGCTAGGGAACCACACCTGCATACATTCATCTCCATCTGAGTACTGTTATTTCTTGAATAGCTGCGTGGGGGAGAGAATGATATTAATATTGATGAAAATGGAGGAAAAGTGAACGGTGCAATGTAATAATAGATATGGAAATAGTGTAATTCCGAAATTGTCATTGTCTATTTGGTGAAAATTAATTTTTTTTTGAATTCTGGGGTCAACTAACGATTTTCGTGGTCAAACGGACGAAAACCATCAATGAGTACTGTAACTGCGAATTTTTTAAATGTTTAATATTGTGGGTGGCACAAATCAAATGTTTGGACAAAGTTTGCAAAAATGTGGAAGGTTTGATACCGTAACTGCAATTTTTCTATAATTTATTGATTGTAGGAAAATGAAAATCTTCCACAATATTTTAATTGGTAAAATAGGTGTAGGCTGATTAGATATAAGTTAACATCAAAATCAAAATGTTAAGTGGAATATATGCGGCGTCGAGGAGGGTGGTGTGTATGGTCACGGGAAAGAATGTAGGCAACAAGTGAAGTGACGTATCTACTAAAATAATGAGGTTTACAAGTTCGACCGTTTTCATGTGGAATTTTTTTTTCCCAAATTCTTCAAAATAGCAGGCCCATGCAGGGACGATAATGGTCGACTCTGCCTAGAATACATGAGCTTAACCCGATCCTAAAGGTGTTAAGACGGACGGGTTGGCTAGACCCATGAAAATCGGCCCGGATCGACCCGGGACCATGGGCCGACCCGTAACACGAGTAGGCGGTTCACGGGTTAAGGAGGTGTGACCCGCGTACTTCGGGGGTTGCACCTTCATGGGCTGCAGTTAACCGCGACCCGTGAAAAAAAAATTTAATATTATAGTTAAGTAGGTGTCAACCTAATTGGGATGTACTTAAACTATAAGTTTTAGTAAATTAGGTACCAACCTAATTGAGATGTACTTATACTATAAATATTTGATAATAGTAATTAGAAATGCATTTAGTTGTTATTTGTTTAAGTTAAANATAAGTTTTAGTAAATTAGGTACCAACCTAATTGAGATGTACTTATACTATAAATATTTGATAATAGTAATTAGAAATGCATTTAGTTGTTATTTGTTTAAGTTAAATTTAACTTTACAAAGTTATAAATAATTCATGTAACATTAAATTTGAATTCTATGTAAACATTTCTTGGTATGAATATGAATTTATTATTTTATTCAATTCTTATTTTACATTTAACAAAAAAAATATTTTTTGCTATAAATATGAAAAATTCTATATTTTTATAATTTTATTTATACAATCATACGGGTTAAACCGGAACAAACCATGACCCGCATGAGCTCGACCCAAATGTGTCAGCGGGCGGGCATAATTTGTAGTCCAAAATTGTGGGCCAACTCGGAACCGACCCGAAACCTGTAGCGGGCAGACCTTTTTCACGCGGGCCGTTACCGGATTCATATGTTGGCGGGACGATCAAGCCCGGACAACCTGGATTGACACCTCTACCCGACCCTATGGATGAGCGAGCCAGATTGTAGTATCCTACGAGCTAACCCCATTCATTCAAGTAAAATGGCTGCCAACTTGTGGGTCTTATCCTATGAGCTAACCCCATTCATTCAAGTAAAATGGCAGTATCAAAACGTCTCGAACAGTCATGGATTGAGTCCTGTCGAGACAAGCTCACAAATTACTCTGCCCATTTTCAGCCTCCAAGCAAATGTTAAGAACATATTTTAAATTTTTAGAAATTTTATTTTATTAATATTTTTAATTTTAGTTGAATTAGTCCATTGCCTTTTTATTTACTAATTATATCTTGCACATTTTATATCTATTCAAAGAGTGCCAATAAATGAAACTAGTGTGAAATGAATTACTTTGTACATTTATAGTTTGTTTTGGAGACTTATTGATTCCTCGAATTGTCTATATCTTCGAAACTCGAGTTCCTTGAAATAGAATAACATTTCATTATTCTTTTCCATTTTATATTGTTCTTCCATAAGAACATTCCAATCATTCCATGGTCAAATATAAGCCAATATGGTGTTTGTCACATATTTACCAGATGTAACTAGTGATGGCAAAAAAAATATGTCCCGTCCGACGCTGCCCCGTCCCGAATGGAGTGAAAAATTTGTTTCGATGGGTTGGTGAGGCGGGGCGCCCCGAACCCGCCTCGTGAAGAATAAAAAATAATTAACTACAAATTTAAAAAAAAAGTTAACTGAAAATGTTTGAAAAAAATAAAAATAAACGGGACAAGAAACGGGGCAAGTCCGCGCCCCGAACCTACCCCGTCTCGTCCCGTCTAAGGTCTGTGCCCAGCCCAATGCCATCTCTAGATGTAACTTGAGTATTACTCCGAAAATAGATAAATGGCTAAAAATTAAAGCATTAATTGTATCGAACTAGTGGCGATGAAAACTAAACTATTAAATAAAGAAAGATTTTTGTTTTTGAAAAATGCGAATTGACCCATTTTGATTGTGAAATGGCCGATTTCCAAGGGGATGTTTACAAAAATTTCCAACGAATCCCGATAAAATCAGTAATAATAAAAATTAAATAAATAAATGAAGATAACAGTTTGAAGTAAATTGATCGGTTTTGACTATACACTTGCCGATTTATTTTGGGATTTTCACCAAATATTTTTTATAAAAGGCATTTAGACATTGCGAATAACAAAAATTGTGATTTTTGTTGAAATTACCGGTAAAAATAGATATAAAAATGATAATTGATAACCATGCCATCTTTTCTTTCTTGAACCTTTGGCACTAAAATAGGCGTCTTCAAGTGCTTTTAAATTAATAATTAAAGATATAAGTGAAATTAAAAAAAAAAAATAAAAAAATACTATTTTCTTAAGTATGGTAGTGGTGCATGTTTTTCTTTCTAGAACTTTCGAAACATAAAATATCATCGTAGTCTATATTATTATTATTATTATTAACGGAACGGTCCATAATAGATTAATAAAGAGAGACAAATTTCAAGGTAGTTCTAGTTGAAAGAAACGATGAAAGAAACTGAAATTACACTGAAAAATAAGAGGAGAAGATTGTTCTGAATTCCAATGAATATTATAGATGAAATCAACAACTTAAATAGAAAGACAAGTGAAACAAACTTGCAGAAAAAAGAAGAAGCAACGATTAACCCATGACTAACAACTCCTAAAGAATTGGTAAAACTTCATCCAAATTCCTACATCGAACAATTATTCTGCTAAATAAAAAAATAAAACATTAACACCCTCCCTTAAATTGAATGTTATTCATACAATTAGTTTAAAGTAGACCGTGAATAAACTCCAAGTAATTCACGCAGCATCACAAATGCAGCCAATTTGAGAGGCTTGATTAGAATATCAGCAACCTGGTCTTCACTACGACAATAAACCAATTCAATAACTCCTTCTTTTGTGAGATCACGAAGGAAATGGTATCTCACGTCTATGTGCTTGCTCAGTTGCTCTTACCATGTAAAATTGGATTTTTGGATAGTTTAATAGCGGAGTTATTATCACAATAAATCTTTACAGGTCCCTGCTGGAAACAATGCAACAAGTCAAGTATTTTCTTCAACCAAATAGCTTGACATGCACAAGATGACGCTGCTATGAACCGTGCTTCAGTTGTAGACAAGGTAACAACTTGTTGCTTTTTTGATGACCAAGATACAGCCCCTGAACTCATCATAAATACATGACCAGAAGTACTTCTTCTACCCTCTAAGTCGCCTGCGTAATCACTATCGCTGAAGCCAATAAGATCTGATCCTTCCCTTTTTTGATAAAAAATTCCGAAATCAAGTGTACCTTTCAAGTAATGCAAGACTCTCTTTGCAGCAAGAAGATGAAGCTCAGTTGTAGATTCGACTAATCTGCTAATAAGATTTACAGCAAACATTATGTCTAGCCTAGTTGTTATTAAATACGTTAGGCTTCCAATAATTTGTTTGTATAAGGTACTGTCAACCTTCTTTCCTTCAGCATCCGTTGTGAGCTTCAAACCTGGTTCAATTGGAGTTCCAACTGAGTTGCAATCTATCATCTGAAATCTATCCAAAATTTCCAAAGCATATTTCTTTTGTGTGATGAAAATTCCTCCTGCTGATTGTACTACTTCTATGCCAAGAAAATAGTGCATCATTCCCAAGTCAGTCATCTCAAACTCTATCATCATGGATTTTTTAAAATCCTCAAACATTGCTGGATCATTTCCTGTGTAGATCAAGTCATCTACATATAAACAAACAATAAGAATATCTCCTGCAGCTCCAGTTTTAATAAATAAAGTGTGTTCATATGGGCATTTCTGGAACCCCACCTTAGCAAAATAAGTATCTATATGGCTGTACAAAGCTCTAGGTGCTTGTTTCAGCCCGTATAAAGCTTTCTTTAACTTGTCCACCTTATTTTCACTTTCTTGTTGTATGTAACCAGTGGGTTGATCAATTTATACTTGCTCATTTAAATTGCCATTTAGAAATGCCAATTTCACGTCCAGTTGAAAGATTTGCCAAGAATTTTGTGTTGCTATTGACATTACCATTCGGATTGTATCATGCCTTGCAACTGGAGAAAAAACCTCCTTGTAATCAATGCCAAATTCTTGCTTGTACCCCTTTGCAACAAGTCGCGCTTTATATTTGTTAACTTTGCCATCTTTGTTCAACTTAGTTTTGTATACCCATTTAACACTATTAAATTTTTGCCCTTTCGGAAGGTCTGTTAATTCCCATGTGTTGTTTTTCTCTATGGACTTGATCTCCTCATCCATAGCTTTCAGCCATTTCGAATCTTTAACAGCTTCTTGGAGTGTTATAGGATCACAATGTGATAATAAAGCATAATAAGCAAGACCATCATCAGATTGATCACCACTAACCTCATAATCCACCATCCAAGTAGGCCTCATTCTGATTTGTTGAGAGAGAGAGCTTTTGCTTATCGCCTAAGCTTCATTGACATTAGTTGATTGCTGTAGGTACTGGTGATACTATTGCTGGTGCTGGTCTGTTTGCAACAATGGAGGAATATTGAGAAAAGTAGATTGCCCTTGTATTCATGCTTCTTTTTCTTCAAAACTCACAGGTATTTGTTGTTGCTCTGCGCATTCTCTAGTCCAGTTCCATGTATTTTCTTCGTCAAACACAACATCTCGACTAATGACAATCTTCCCAGTGACAGGATTGAACAATTTGTAGGCTTTTGATTGTTTACCGATCCCAAGAAAGATACATTTTCACCTTTGTCATCTAACTTCTTTCTCTTCTCATTAGGAATATGTGCATATGCAATGCATCCAAAAACTTTGAAGTGATCAACATCTGGCTTTCGTCCACTCCAAGCTTCTTCTGGAGTCATGTTTTAGACGGCAAATGTAGGACTCCGATTCAGAATATGAGTACTCCAATTTACTGCTTCTGGCCAGAAATTCTTCGAAACTCTCCTGTTTGCCATCATGCTTCTCACCATGTTTAAGATAGTCCGATTCTTCCTTTCAGCTTCACCGTTTTGTTGTGGTGTGTAGGCTGCAGTCAGTTGCCTTCTAATTTCATGTTCATCACAAAAATTTGCAAATTCTTATGACATATATTCTCCACCACGATCTGTTCAGAGAGTTTGCATGGCTTTTCCAACTTCATTTTCCACTTGGGTTTTAAAGCTTTTAAAAACTGTGAAGGCTTCAGTTTTTTCTTGCAAAAAATAGATCCATGTTTTTCGACAATAATCATCAATAAAAGAAATAAAGTATTTCTTTTTTCCATTTGATGACGGGGTTATTGGACCACAAATATCAGAGTGGATTAACTCCAGTGGTCTCTTGGCTATACATGCTTTGCCTTTTAGGAATTGCTCACAATGTTGTTTGCAACACTAGACTCTGTACATAATTTGGAGGGAGATTTAATCTAAGGAAGACCAGTCACCATGTTTTTCTGAGAAAGGATTTTTAATCCATTAAAACTCAAATGACCATAACGAAAATGCCAAAGCCATATTAAATCATTTATCTTGGCTATAAAGCAAGTCTGGATTTGCTTGATTCGTAGTGGAATTAAACTATTTGCTGTCATTTTAACAAGAGCTATTAGACCCCTTCTAGGGTCATAAATTTCACAGGCTCCTCCTTTGATTGTAACCACATACCCCTTCTCTTGCAATTGTCCCACACTCAACAAATTGCTTTTAAGGTCAGGAATAAAGAAGACATTTGAGATGGTTTCAATATTGTCTTCTTTAGTCCTAATTTGAACATCACCCTTCCCTATAACATTTACTGTAGAATTATAACCAAAGCTTACAGTAGTGCAAAAGTCTTCATTTAAAGAGAAGAAGAAGGATTTATTACCTCACATGTGATTGCTACACCCTGTGTCCAAGTACCATATGTTTGGTTCATGCTCATTCTCCTCGGCATGGATCGCCATCAAAAGTGTTTTCGCTTCCTCCTTTTTTTTCTGTATAGTTGGCCTTCTCACCATTTTCTTTTACTTTATGAGGCTTTGCATAGCATTTTGAATGAAAATGACCAAAGCCATGACATCTGTAGCACTCAATCTTAGATTTGTCAAAGTACTGATCACGACCTCTTCCTTGAGCTTGAGAGTGATCTTCATATCTGAAATTAAGTTGCAGCCTGCTTCCATCTCTAATTCCTCGACCTCCTCTTCCTCTATCTCTAACTCGGCCTCTTCCTCTTGAACTTGAGGAGTCAGCTAAGGTTGAAACTTTTAATGCTTGTTCTTCAATAGTAGTGTTGTTGCTCCGATTCAACCTCTGCTCAAGAATAAACAAGCAACTCTGCGGCTCGTCAATTGGTAGTTCATCTATGTCATTTGATTCTTCAATGGAACAAATGACATAGTCAAACTTTGGTATCATTGAGCGCAGAATCTTCTCAACTATGGTGATGTCAGTCATTTTATCACCATGCACCCTCGTCTTGTTTGCGATAGTCATCATTTTAAAAAAATAGTCATTCACTGATTCTCCCTGCTTCATTTGAAGGGTTTCAAAATCTCTGTCGAGTGCTTGAAGTTGAGAGCGGTTAACTTTTACCGAGCCTTTGCATTTATTCTTCATTGAATCTCAAATTACTTTGGAAGTGTTCTTCTGAAGAATAGTTTCCAAAATGGTACTATCAATTGCCTGGAATAAATAGTTTTTCACCTTCAAATCCTTCAGCTTCTGCTCATCAAGTCTTCTTTGTTGAGCTTTTGTCAAAGGCGCTTCTCTTAGACTAGGGTCAACATACCTACTTTCCACAAGTGCCCAATACTCCTTGGACCTTAGGAAATTCTCCATCAACATACTCCAATGGTCATAATGACCATCAAATCTGGGAATCGCAGGTTTCACATAATTGTTGTTTTCTGTCATCATTTATCCTTGTTGCTGTAAGTAAGCTGCTGCTATTTCTTTACCTCGGGCCCAGTGGTGGCTTTGATACCAGATGAAAGAAATGATGAAAGAAACTGAAATTATACTAAAAAATAAGAGGAGAAGATTATTTTGAATTCCAATGAATATTATTGATGAAATCAACAGCTTAAATAGAAAGACAAGTGAAACAAACTTGCAGAAAAAAAAAAAGCAACAACTAACCCATGACTAACAATTCCTATTCTCATGAGATCTCCTAAAGAATTGGTAAAACTTCATCCAAATTCCTTCATTGAACAATTATTCTGCTAAATAAACAAATAAAATATTAACACTAATTATAACTCCAATTGTTTCCCGAATAACAAAAATATTATAAAATTGACATGAATAAGTACATCCAATCTATTATCTACGATCTGCAATATGCTAAGGGTAGTTTCTGAGAAGTTAAAAGTAGCTTTAGAAAAGTAAAAAGAGTTTTTGAGGTTCAAAAGTTATTTTTGAACTGGTTTAGCTAATTTTTGTGGGAGTGCTTCTTTTAGTTAAAAGTTTTTTTTTTTTAGAGAAAGTTGATTTAATGTGACTTCTTTGAAACACTTTCAGTATAAGAAGCTTTTTTAAAAATTAACTTTCAGTAAAAATTAAAGTAACTTCCTAAGAAAACCCTTCTATAAACTAAAGCAAAAGTCTTGCTAAACGAGTCTATTCAATATATATATTTAAAGATGTCAATGACCAATCAAATATTTATTGAGTAATCCAAGAAGTGGGCTATTGATTTTTGTAACTTTTTAAGCTCCTATTTGGTCGAGATTTTAACATTTTAGTGAAAGTTTGTAAAATGTTTAGTTGAAAAGTACTAGATCATATGCAATATATGATTAAAATTAATTATTGACTTGATTTTGATTAAAATTTTGATTTTAATTTCTACCAAAAAGTGCCTAAATAATTGACACAGAACGAAAGTTCAATGGTTTACTAGCGTAAGCCCAAACACGTGAAAACTGGAATCCACCATAAAATAATTGCAACCAAAAATGAATTGTGTTTATTCTGATAACAAAGAACTTTTAAATAGTCTTTGGAAACCCTAATTTAAGTAAAAAATCAAAATAAACATCCACTAAATCAAAAAGAAAAAATGCAAAAAAGAAGAAGATAAACTTCAACTGCTCGCCAATGTGCCTTAAACAGCGAATTTGAGGCTGGAAACGACGTCTTAAGATAATATGGAGTTCTAGAAGACCTTTTTGAAAACATATTATAATAGAAAATCTGACACCCGAGCTAAAAGTTATGCCCGTTTCTTCGGAGCAGTAGCAATTTTGGCCAATTTTCTATTCATCTCTTCTTCAAACTCCAAAATCAATTGTCATACATCAGTCTTCCCACCTGTGAAGAACTTGACCTTGAGTTATAATCCAAATAAAGCAGAACATCATCACAAAACTCATAAAGGTCTGCTACATTGAAAGTACGAGATATGTTCATTTCAGCAGGTAAGTCGATTATATAGGCGTTGTCATTGATATTCTTGATCACTTTGTACGTCTTGCATTTCCTTGGCTTCAAATTGTTATAGGAACCAACTGGGAACCTTTCCTTACGCAGAAACACGATAACCTCATCACCTTTAGCAAACCATTTCTCACGCCTCTTAACATATGCGGTAGCTTTATACTTCGCATTCCTTCCTTCCAACTAGGCTTTCACTTCTACCTGAACATCACGAACCTGCTCAGCCATGTTCTTGGCCACCATACTTGCTCCAGCAACCTTGGGAAAACGTGCCAAGTCTAACGCATGCTTAGGAGGCTTCAAATGCACTAAAGCAAAAAGAGATTTACCAGTAGCAAAGCAAATTGCATTATTATACGCGAACTCAGCTTGAGCCAGTGCTACATCCTACTGTTTTGGCTTATCACCACAAATGCTCAGAATTAAATTTCCCAATGTTCAGTTCAGATTCTCAGTCTGCGGGTGTCCAGTGCTACTGAACTTCAGAGTAGTATCGGCCACAATATAACCCAAAAATGGCTAAGGAACTTCGAATCCCTATTAGAAGTGATAGACTGAGGTACTCCATGTAAACGAACTACCTCACGAAAGAATAGTTGAACAACATAAGAAGCATCAGATGTCTTCCGACAAGGGATAAAATGCCCTATCTTGGAGAAGTTGTCAACCACAATAAACACAGAGTCTACTCCACGCTGAGTTTCAAGGAGTTCTAAAACCAAATCCATCGATAAATCCTCCCATATGGCATCGGTATAGGTAGAGGCATGTAGAGACTTATATTCTGAGCCTGCCCCTTAGAAGTCCGACAAACATAACACTTGTGAACAAAGTTACCTACGTCGCATTTCAACTGAGGCCAGTAATACCGCTTGGCTATCCTATTGATAGTCTTGTCACAGACCTAAGTGACCGCTCAAACCTCCACCATGTAACCCTCAAAGAACTCCGCGGAATATATAACTGATTGCTACAGAATATGTAGTCATCGACCATATGAAACTCCACCTCTATTTGTTTTAGAACACACTTTTCCCATACCTCGACGAAATCTTCATCATCTGAATACAACTTTTTTAGAAACTCAAACACAACAATCTCTTGTTGCATAGTCACTAGCAAACTTGTACGACGACTCAAAGCATCTGCCACCTTATTTAGAAACACCCGATTTGTGCTTCAGAACAAATGGAAACTTCTGCAAATAGGTTGACCGCCGAGCATGCATATTGCTTAAACTCCTCTAGCTATTTAGATACTTCAGATCTTGGTGATCAGTGTAAAGGATGAATTCTCGCTGAATCTGATAATGTTCCCAATACTTTAGAGCATGAACAATGACATAAAATTCTTGGTCATAGGTACTCCACTTTCGGCGTGCATCACTAAGCTTTTCACTGAAAAATGCTACTGGTTTCTTCTCTTGTGACAAAACTGCTCCAATCCCAATTCCACTAGCATCGCACTCCACCTCAAATAATTTCTCAAAACTAGGTAAAGCAAGAATAGGAGTAGTGCACAATTTTTCTTTCGTGACTGCAAAAGCTGTATCGGCTACTTCTACCCTTTGAAATTTACCCTTCTTTAGACACCCTTTAATGGGAGCCACAATACTGCTAAAATCTCTAATAAATCGATGATAAAACGTCGCTAACCTATGGAAACTTATTACCTCTCCTACCATCTTTGGTGCAGGCTAATCACAAATGGCTCTCATCTTTTCTTCATCAACCAATATACCTTCCGAACTGACTACATACTCTAGGAATCACAATTGTCTTGTCAGCTTTGTACTTTTTAAAATTAATAAAAGGTTGTTCTCAGACAACACTTCCAACACAGCCCAAAGATGCTCCATATGGTCTTCCTCACTCCGACTGTAAATTAATATGTCATCAAAATAAATGACTACATATTTTTCAATAAAGGTTGCAATACCTGGTTCATAAGCCGCATAAAAGTACTAGGCGCGTTGGACAGCTCGAATGGCATAGCCAATCATTCATAGAGTCCATCATTTGTTTTGAAAGTTGTCTTCCATTCATCACCAGGTTGACACGAATTTGACGGTAGCCACTTTGCAAATCGATTTTTTAGAACAACTTCGAATCCTCCAACATATCTAGCATGTAATCTAATCTCGAAATTGGAAAGCTATATCTGACAGTTATCTTGTTAATTGCGTAACTATCAATGCACATCATTCAACTTCCATCTTTCTTTGGAACTGTAATGCGGGAACATGGCAATGACTCATGCTCTCTCGAATAAACCCCTTCTTCATTAATTCCTCCACTTTTTCCTATAAAATCCGATTCTCCTTGGGACTCATCCAATAGTGTGGTATATTTGGTAAGCTTGCCCCTGGAATGAAATCAATATGGTGCTAAATATATCTCAAAGGTGAAAGGTCATTTGGTAAATCTTCGAACACCAACTCACTGAATTTGGCCAAAAGAGACTGCACCTTTTGTGTATTACATCTCTCTCTTCTATCACCAGAGCTCATACTACCACAACATGTACCTCATGTGCTTCCTTAACGTTCGACTCCAAATCAGTTATTGAATTGACTAATGAGAGTAAAGACTGATCTCCAGCCGTAGCCTTAGTTGTGACACCTACTGAACTTCGTTTTGGAACCATTGCAATCTTCCTATCTTCCCAATTGAAAACATAAACATTGTCATGGCCCTATACGTCACATGCACATCAAACTACCATGGGCGTCCTAATAACACATGACCAGCATCCATGACGACTACATCGCAGACCACCTCATCTCGGTAGTGTTGCCCGATTGAAATAGAAACTTTGCACACCTCAGTCACGTTCGCCTTAGGCCCTTTCTAAATCTACCCAATCACATATGGTTTTGGATGTTTGTCAACTCACAGCTTCAGGTGTTCTACCAGTCTTTTGGAAACGAAGTTCTCACAACTTCCACTATCAACAAACAAATCACAGATCTTCCCCTGAACACTACAACAAGCCTTAAAAATATTGTTTCTTTGTGAGAAATCCTCCATCTTCGTTGAACACAGACTCGTTAGATCATACAGTTTCCACGCTCTTCATGTTCCTCTCTAATTTCTGTTCCATCCAATAGTTTATCCATGTCTTCTCCTTCTTCAACATACTGACTCTCTTCGTCACCTCTCCAGCTTCCATTAAATTCATTGGCCTCCTGGCTGGACACTCATTTGAATGATGACCTGGTTGACTGCACCTGTAACACTTTAAACCACTTGATTTAGTATATGGATTTGGCGTCCAAGAGATTTTCTTCGCAGCTGCTGTTGTCGCACGTGTCTCAGTCTGATTATTATTAGGAACCGTACTCCATTAGGTCTAATCTGTAGTAGTTTTAGATCGAATTTATCCATCGCTTGGTGAGAATTTTTCCCTATTCACCGTTGTATATGATGACTCACCCGTGTCCTTCTTGTAGTTGGAAAAATGATTAGGTGTTTTCTCCATTAACTATGCCTTCAAGGCCATGTTATGCGCCTCATCTACTATTCAAACCACTTGCAGTTTAATCTTATCTTGAACGGTTGACTTCAGTCCCCCCAAATATTTGGAAATATGTTGTCCCTCAGTCTCATTTAGGTTGTTACAGACGATAGTCTAGACCACTTCTCAGTACATTCTGCAATAGTCTCATTACCTTGCACACAATTCTGAAAACTTTGGAAAATATATTGTTCATAATCTGGAGGTAAAAACCTGTTCATTATAAGTTGTTTCATTCACTTCCAGGATCATACAAGGTCTTGCCTTAACATCGTCTATCCATCTATAATTTTTCCCACCAGACAGCAGCCCTGCTTCTCAACTTATACGACACCACTTGAGTTGTTTTTCTTCCTCGACTTTAGTAAACTTAAAAAATCGCTCAACCTCAGAAATACAGTCTAGGAACTCTTCAATCTGTAATTTTTCATAAAACAACGATATGTTTGCGCGAAATCTATAGTCAGGTTGATTTCGATTTTGTTGATGATTCCCAAGGTAACCCGCAAAGTCCTCTTCAAAATCTTCATCACTGAAATCTCCAAACTGTACGGGTCTCGCTGCTCTAGGCGAACGTCTACCTCCCGGGCGGGCAAGGGCAACTTTCTCGACTCCATCTCTATTGGCAGGGGCATGAACGTTCATATTAGGGGCGTTGGTATTAGGTTGTTGCTCCAACAGTTGCTGTAGCATAGCCTCCAACCTCTCCATTGTCAATCGCCGCCCATAAATCGGTGTCAGTACCCTTTCAACCATTGTCATGAGGGTTAACTCTTCTACCTTCGTTGTTGGCCATCGAACAAGGCAAATCCTACTGCTCTGATACCACTTGACGCAGAACGAAAGTTCAAGGGTTTACTAGCGTAAGCACAAACACTGAAAACTGGAATCCACCAGAAAATAATTGCAACCAAAGCCTTTAAATAGTCTCTGAAAACTCTAATGTAAGCAAAAAGACCAAAATAGACATTCACTAAATCAAAATAACAAAAAAAAAAACGATAAAACTTCAATTGCTTGCCAATGTGCCTTAAACAACGAAGTTGAGGCTGGAAACGATGTTAACCGAGAAAACCCAGGTTGGGACGGTTTGGAGTACTGAAAGACTTTTTCGAAAACATATTATAATAGAAAATTTGAGCAGTAGCTCTTTTAGCCAATTTTCTATCCATCTCTTCTTCAAACTCCAAAGGCAATTGTCCTACATCAATAATATCTTTATAAAGTAAAAAAATGGAGATTAGAGACTTTCTATTTTAAAAAGTTGACATATAGAGTCCGTCGGAGCTCAATTTAAAGGATTGATTCTCTAAAACGATAGTGATATGAGTATTTTATATGCTCACATAAATTTTTAAATCTACTTAACATTTGATTATTTGGACAAATTTTCACTCATATTAGTGCGTGTATACCATTTTTGTTGGAGAAACCCTCAATTTGAAGATGATTAATGCAAAAGTAAGAAAGCTCAAGCAAAAAAATCAAAAATCAAAAATCAAAAGAAGCAAAACAATGAATTCATGAGTGGAGCATGTGAGGAAATTAGTGCATAAAGCTTGTTACAAAGATTTTTACATGACAAATAATATACCATCGGAAAGATAATTGTGTTTAGAACGCAAAAAACGAATTGTAAATTGGTTGTGGATCAAAAACTGTTTGTATTCGAAGTTCAGGGACAAAACATGCCAAAATCTAAGGATTGCACAACTCCCAAAAAGGAGGACTGCGGTTTGGTTTGGTTTGGTTTGATCACGAATAAGCAAATTGCAATAGCAGCTGGACCCGAATGGACTCATCCCAGTTCAGAGTTATTATTATTATTATTTTTACCTAAGCGTGATCGTGTTGTATACAAGTGATGGTTAGTGTAAGTGTTATGCCATAGGTCC
>CAIGRO010210692.1:0-10916 GCA_903798355.1 Fraxinus baroniana | reverse complement strand
TTGTGAAAGAATTCAATTGGTCACCGTAAGTGAATAGCGAAAATATCTGGTATTTATTGATCTTACAAAATAATGAGTTCCATTTAGATTGTGCTCTAAACACCTTTATAGTTTTTACTTATATTTTACTTAACTTTTGCATGATTGAGTAAATTATTATGAATTCATTTTTCAGATGTCAATGCTACCGATTTAAATTTAGAAGAATCATTCTCGGTTCATGCTGGAATAGCTCACACACGCTGGGCTACCCATGGGGAGCCTGCTCCAAGAAATAGTCATCCTCAAACCTCTGATGCAGGAAACGAGTTCTTGGTTGTTCATAATGGAGTAGTAACTAATTATGAGGTTGGTTAGGATGTTCTGACCATTGCCCTTTTTTACCAAATATGGGATTTGATAACCTCGATGTAACAAGTTCATTTGACTGATTTGTTGCGTGAATATTGCCAATATTACTAAATTCTGTGGTTTATTAATTTCCAAATTCATACTCTCAGGAAATAGTTTTTTTTTTCTTTTCTTTTTTAATCAAGCATACATTCTGTTAACTTTTTAGAGAATATTTAAGGGGATGTTGCTTTCATCTCTTTTACTGTGAATTTTTTAAGAGAATATTTACAGGAATGTCATTTTCATCTCTTTTACAGTTTGCAGATATCACCATTGGAGAATATTACTGAAATAATATCTTTGCTATGAAGTTAAAGAAAATTTGGAGAATTTTCCATCTGTTACTAGATATAAAAATTATATATATAAAAAAAAATTAAGTTTGGCCTTCAATTACAGTTTCCATCTTATTATTGCGTCGTTCTAACTCGTGCATCACCTCAACCCTATAATGATACTTAGGTGTTAAAAGAGACATTAGTTCGACATGGTTTCACCTTTGAATCAGAAACAGATACAGAAGTGATACCGAAGCTTGCAAAGTTTGTTTTTGACAAAGCAAATGAAGAAGGTATCTCCTCCTTCTGACACTAAGTAATTATAGCCTACTGTTTTCTCATCTATCCTTCTCATCTATATATACGTATATATATACGTATATATACATATACATATATATCTATATATACATATATATACGTATATATGTGTATATATATATATATGTGTATATATATATATATATATATATATATGTACAGAAACATTAATAGCGAATTCAGCAGGATGTTGAAATGCTAGGTTTGTATTTCTTAAGATGGTTGTATTTTTTGGTGGACTTTGTGGCCTTTTTATGTACCAAATGCCTTCCCCATGTGTAAGCTAAGTGCATCTCTTTAAAAGTTGGCTGATTTCTAATAGATTCAAGCTATCTTGAAGAAGTTAAATTGTATTTTCTCAGTACTATTATTTTTTTTTTTTAATAGGTTTCGCCAAGTAACTACAAGAGATTGTTTTCACTTCATTACTTACTGCATACATGCAAGCATCCATAAATCATAATTTATGGCTCAAGTCATGTACAGTGACGATAACATTTAAGGGATGAAAATCTTATTGGAAAACTTCAGCGCAGAAGTATGATACTTCAGTATCTTTGTGTTTTTATGTTGTCTTCTTTTAGAGAATATGAAAGACACGTTCAGTGCCTTTACTTCATTGTCACATTTTTTGTTGGATCAACAGAGATTCTTCCCATGAGATTTAATAAGTTTCTACCCTCTTCTTTTTCTCTGTTAAGTTTCTACATCTTTTCCCTGTGAGTGTGTTTTACAGGGTAACAATTGTTGAACATCTTTTCCCTATGATACAAAATTTGTTATGTATTTCAGGGTAACAATTGTTGAACTTTTGGTGTAGGTGATCAGAGTGTGACATTTAGTCAAGTTGTGCTTGAAGTAATGAGGCATCTGGAAGGAGCCTATGCTCTCATTTTTAAAAGTCGGCACTACCCCAATGAATTGATTGCTTGCAAATGTGGTAGTCCATTACTCCTCGGGGTAAAAGTAAGTTGCATGTTATTTTAAAATTGTTGCAAAAGTGAACAATAAAATTCAACAAATAATTCTTCAAAACTTTTACTGTTATAATGTGTTCAGTTATTTTATATAAATTCAACTATGAAAATGTGCTTATTTTCTATATTTCAGTTTACTAGTCTACATTTGGCCATTGCAAAATCTCATATCCAAATATCAATACCGTAAGAATGGAGAGAACTATAATTCCTGTATGGATATTGAACTCTTGTTCTGTAGATTGCCAACTATTCGTGCCGGGCAGGTGATCCAGAGTTTAGGGTAGTGGCTAATGGTTTATTTTCTAAGCACCCAAAAACTTTAATATTGCTATCAAACTTGGCTAGTGCATGAGGACGTGTGTTATCCATTAATTGTCACTATTTATTACAGTAATTGTGTTCTTTATTTCCTTATAAGCCTCGGATAATTATGTAAAAAACAGATTTCTAAAGGAGTATTTTTACAGATTTCTAAAGGAGCATTTTGCTGCATCAAGGTTATGTTAATATACACCCCATAATGAGATTGGAAGGAATTGAGTTTCATCTCTCTTTATTTCAATTCCTGCATCATGGCTATGGAAAAGCCATAAGTAATTGTGGCTTTCAGATTGATGCTTCAAGGTTATGTTAATTTATTTCCCATAACGGAAAACAAAGAAACTGGAAAGATTGTTCAATCCTACTCTCCTTTTCCGAGAAAACACACATGCTGATGAATCATTATTCTGGTGTTACATAGTAAGTGAAAACTTTGTTGGACCCTTGCATGAATGCGAAACAACATCTAATTGTTAAACTATTGCATTCTAGCAAATTCATATCCAAGTTGTTTTAGAAAGTTGGAGAAATAGGTTGCTGGGTGAGCAAGGGAGTAACCTAATTTGGAGTCACAGTAGTGGGGTATATGTAGGTGTTGGGATCTTCCTTTGTTAGCATTTCATGTTGTTCCCAAAATGAGTTTACCATGAAAGTTAGAACAAGTTCAGAGTGAGCAACAAGCTTTAACACAGGACTTCCTGTGGGATTTTACTCTTCTTTGCATCACAATAAATTACGGCTGTAAGAGCTTCTGATGTAGCTTTGATTTATTAACAAGAGGAGCTGGAAAGATTCATTTGACTTATTATATGCTGATTTAATATGTCAATTTCTTGTAGTGAAGATGTCTTGTCCTCTCCTTTTGTACCTTATTGTTTCTCTCTTATAGGATCCTCTTCTTCTGTAATTTTGAGAATAATTATCTTATTTGCATTGTCCCTGTACTTATGACACTTCTTTTATCCCCTTAGGAAGGGAAGTGGAAAGGAAAAGGACATGTCACATTTTTTCTGTTACTTCTTTAGATTCCAACTTGAAGCTCCTAGTTGAGCAATTAAGTTCATTCAGATCCATCACGTTTTATAGTGTATTGGAATATTTTTCTTGATTTTTGTAGTCTATTCATAATGCAAGATCCAAGCTTCTTTCAAAGCACGAGCTTGCTGTTTCTGAAGGAAAACAGTGATTGTTATTTTATTTCATGTCAACCAGTTTCGGGAAATGACGTCGCTCTTATTACAGGAATTGGCAGAAGAGGCCAGCATTGGAGCATCATTTAATGACACTAAATTTCTATCAAGCAATGGGCAACCGAAGGAATTATTTCTGTCAAGTGATGCCAATGCTCTGGTAGAACACACAAAAAAGGTCCTTGTGATTGAGGATGGTGAAGTTGTTCATCTTAAGGTACTTTCTATCATGTCCATTTAATGGTTCAAATTATGTCCTTGATAAGTAAAACGACTTCAAGCAGATATTAAGTGTCACATGGTAGTGATTTTGTTTGTTATTACTTTGAAGGTCTGAGTACTTTCATTTTCCACCAGGTTACTCTCATTTGGCGATTCACTTTATGTTTCTTTTTCTTTCTCCCGATCTCTTTTCTGTCAGGGCTTGGCTGTGAAATATATTTTTCTTTTGTTGAAAGAAAAAAGGAAAACCACTTCATCCCACAGGCACTATGAAAGGAGAAAAAGATTCTATAAGCTTTTAAAGCTCTTTAACCAACTTGACCGAGCATTGTACATAGTACATCTCCACAAAATCTTACCATCTCTACTCTGCTAGAACCAATAAATTTTATATTATAAAGCTCAGTCAAGGAAGTGGGATCTAGACAACTACTAATCTCTTCCTTGACTCCCTGGTAAAAGAGCAGTGAGGTATGTGTCTCAGTCCTGCTCCAACACTTGACAGAAACATCAGGGGATAAGTGTTTGTGAGGTTTGTGCTCTTACAACCAAGCATTTACCTCAGAAGTTACTTCTGTTTTCCAAATTAACTTTTGGAACAAAAAAGATGACATAAATGGCATGCCAGAACCATTTAGACTCCAAAATCCTACAGTCAGGACAGCAATATGGGAAATAAATTTTGAAGTAATTTAAATATTGCCTGAAGATCTGCTCTTTATCATTTAGATTTCAAATCATTAGTAAAAATTCTAAGAAACAGATGCCTCACCTAAAACTCTCCTGGATTTCATCCAGAAACAAGTGATAGAACTGTTACTACTTTAAATGGTACCAATCAGAGGTGAATAGGGTATTACTTAAAAATGAACAAGGTTTTGTATAAATTTTAGTCATGATCCCCTTATCCATCCATTTAGTTGAAGGCAATAGTTAGTTCTGATTTACCTTTTGGCAAAGAATTAGGTTCCAGGGGAAAATGCTAGCAGTTGGTCACGGTAAATGTTATCAGACACCGTACTGAGTTCAAAACCACTTACAATCTAACCCTTGGGTTTCCTAATTATCAAGTTTTTTTCCATTCCTCGTGTACTTCCCATGGAAGACAACAAGTATGCAAAGGAATGCATCTATTCCCGAAGACCTCGCTTCCTCAAAAGATTATCAATTTCTAGCTAAAATTACAATCTTCTTAAATCATATAATCAATTTGATTCAGTTTTTTTTTTACTAATGAGTTTTTTCAACTTAAATAAATACCTCTTACAAAGTAAATAACTGAATAAAACTATTCATTTTAATCAAATTACATCAGATTCTGACTAAATGGACTAATTTCTTTTACATAAATTATATTAGCAAATATTTACGGAGCAACTTCCTATCAAAGAATTTTTCAGTTTGTGCAATAAATAGAGAGATTGAAAATGGAAATAATTTTTTGACAAAAGCATTTTTGGTCACTGTAATTAAACTGAGATAAATATCTGAAAATGAAAGGAATTTTTTGACAAAAGCATTTTGGATCACTACATTAAATAAATATCTTTCTCTTGCTTATAAATTCCTAGTAACTGAAGACTGAAGACAAACAATCCTGCAGATGCATTTGATTGGTACTCTGTAAGATTAATTTTTGGTGACCTCAATTCTAGTTTGTTAGATTATGGGATGTCATATGTATGTATGTAGACATGAATATATGCATGGTTCTTGTGGTGTGCTGGACAGTATCGTCACTGCTATTGATTTTGATTGATCCAGGATGGAGGCGTGTCAATTTTGAAGTTTGACCAAGCTAAGGGTAAGCATGGGGGAACTCTTTCTAGGCCTGCTTCTGTTCAACGTGCTCTATCCATTCTCGAGATGGAAGTTGAACAAATAAACAAAGGAAAATATGAGCATTATATGCAGAAGGAAATTCACGAGCAACCTGAATCTCTTACGACAACAATGCGAGGGAGGCTTATACGTGGTGGGCTGTGCAAAGCCAAGACTGTACTTTTGGGAGGGCTTAAGGACCACCTCAAAACCATAAGGAGAAGCAGAAGAATTGTTTTTATTGGCTGTGGCACAAGTTATAATGCAGCTCTAGCTTCAAGACCCATTTTGGAAGAACTATCTGGTGAGTGTTTGTTGTTGGCAATATAAGCACACTTGTGAAAGTTTCAACCATTCTCTAATTTAACAATACGACATAGGTATTCCTGTGGCAATGGAAATTGCTAGTGATCTGTTGGATAGGCAGGGGCCTATATACAGAGAAGATACAGCTGTCTTTGTTAGTCAGTCAGGCGAAACTGCTGATACTTTACATGCATTAGAGTATGCCTTAGAAAATGGTGCATTGTGTGTTGGTATCACGAACACTGTTGGCAGTGCAATTGCTAGGAACACCCACTGTGGTGTTCATATAAATGCAGGTGCTGAAATAGGTGTTGCCAGCACCAAGGTGAGCGAATTGCAAATTACCTCCTCCCCCACTCTCTTTAACAGTGTCTCTTCCATGGTTTCAGTCTTATTAGGTAATTAAATTCATTGACAGGCATACACAAGTCAAATTGTGGTGATGGCTATGTTAGCCCTTGCAATTGGAGGTGACTCAATTTCTAGTCAAGAAAGAAGGGAAGCAGTAATAGATGGTCTATTTGATTTGCCAAGTATGTCTTTTTTGTTTGCTGCTTCTACAAATTACTAGAATGGAGTTGTTTTTGTGCTTACATATACAGATTCATATTCTATGCCATTACTTGGCTATTGGATCTAGTGTCTTTTCTCTGTTACATATATTTTAAAAATATTGCAGGTAAAGTGAAAGAAGTTTTCAAGCTTAACCAGGAAATGAAAGATCTTGCAAAATTACTAATTTCTGAGCAATCACTTCTTGTTTTTGGAAGAGGATATAACTATGCAACAGCTTTGGAAGGTGCCTTGAAGGTAAAAGAAGTGGCACTCATGCACAGTGAAGGAATACTTGCTGGTGAAATGAAGCATGGTCCGTTGGCTTTAGTAGATGAAACTCTCTCAATTTTCGTTATTGCTACCCGTGATGCTTGTTTCTCGTAAGTCTTTTCCTATGTAAAACTTCGTCTCATAATCTTTAATGTCATCTTCTAACATTTCTAGTCGTGGACAGCAAACAGCAGTCAGTCATTCAGCAACTTCATGCTCGGAAAGGTCGACTTATAGTTATGTGCACGAAAGGGGATGCAGCATCTGTCTGCGTTGGTGGATCCTGCCGTGTCATTGAAGTTCCTCAGGCCGCGGATTGTCTGCAGCCTGTAATTAACATAGTTCCATTGCAGGTAAGTAGCTGCTACTTTTAATACAAATACTTCAATATTGTTGCTGGAACTATATATATACACACATGCAAATCTATTTATGCCTTTATGGTACAATATAAATACTTCAAAACTCATCATATAAATGAATGTTTGATCCTCGAAGATAAAATGGTGTGCTCAGGTCATATATCAAATTGAGTTTATCATATGTTCATTGAGAATAAATATCCAGTGTCATGATGAGGCATACCAAAAAGTTTTAAAAATCTCTCTTGGTCAAGGAAATGGTTTCGTGGTTAAAGGCTGGAATATAGGTTCATTGTTATGAGATTGAATGTTCACTGTTATGAGATTGAATGTTCACTTCCTTATTGAGGAACATATATTTAAAGCACCAATTCAAGGCTACTCATAGTTTAAGCTACAAATTCTGAATTTGCTCCATTTTTCTGGAGCATGATGAGTTTGAGTGGATTGTGTATAGCTTTTGATAATTGAAAATTTCCTCATATTTTTACACATGGCCATGTTAAGTCTATTAAGTTCAAGCAAGATCTAATGCTAACTGATCTTATCTTTACAAATCTCTGCAGCTATTGGCTTATCATCTCACCGTTCTAAGGGGACACAATGTTGATCAACCTCGGAATCTTGCAAAGAGCGTAACCACTCAATAAGGAATGCAATTTTTTCTTTTTTCTTTTTACGCCTTTCTCTGTTTTGGAAATCCGTCTCAAGCTGTAGATATACCATCTGACCCTGAACCGACCCGTTAATTTGCCATATTTCCCTATGCTAATTCTTGTGACCTTATACAATGATCGATTAAGCTTTGGTGTTTGATGTGATACAAAAATTGCTTTATTCCCTGACCTAGTCGATTCACTTTTCATCTTGTTTCATCCAGAAGATTTGGTTGCTTGCTTTGTGTAACATACTCTCTCTTCGATGTAGTAATGGAACGTTAGATTTTGTTCTTTGGTTTCTTGTTCCTTATTTTCTCTGAAAGCTGTATCCTTGGCTCATACCAGCATTTTCAGCCTAGTTAGTTTTCTGTTTCGTTCCATTGCGGGTAATGACAAATGGAACACGTTTTTAACAGATTTTTTTTAAACAGATAATTGAAAATGAACTCAAAATTGAAACACAAACTAAACGGATCTTGAGTTTTTATGTTTCATGCACGTGCGTAAGTTATTACTCTCCGACCAATCCACTTTTAAAAATATAAATGTATCATTAATATTTTTAGCACTATGTGTTTTAGTCATATAAATGTATCATTAATTTTTTTAGCACTATGTGTTTTGGCTAAAAATAAGATATATAGTAAGTTTTGAAATAAAGTTGATTAGAATGTGAGATTGAAAAATTGATATAAAGTTGTGAATTCCATAAATAAATCATACGATTAAAAATGAATTTGAAGAAAAATGAACTGATTTTTTCTTCGATATATTTAGCAAGGACATTTTAATTAATTCATTTAGCCCCTGTTTGGGTCACATTCTTTTTTTTTTATTCTCATTCTTCTACTCATTTTCAACTACACATTCTTTAATAAAATAATATTTTCCATCACATCAATAACTTTTCTTTCTTTTTCAACCACATATCTTGAGTAAGAGGGACTCTTAAGAATATTGAGGTGGAGGCTGGAAAACCTAATAATGGAATATTAGATGATATGTTATTTACCCCTAGTTTGGCACACATTAAAATTTTCATTATCATTCTTCTATTCATTTTCAATTATACATTCTTCAATAAAATAATATTTTTCATCACATCAATAACTTTTCTTTCTTTTTCAACCATATGTTTCTCATCACATCAATAAAAAAAATGCATTCTTTTGAAAATAATGTGCACTAAACGGAAGCTTAACTCCATTTTCTCGGTCGAGATTTTGATGCTTAGGCGACCGTCAAAGGAAGACGTGGAAAGGTTATTTCCGTATTATGTTACACGTAGCACTCCAAAATGACGTGTCATCCTTTCATTCGTTTCTTGACAAATCACAGACTGAAATTCCCAAGATAGCCCTCATCCCCACTGTCCAACACCTCAAGAAAACAAGTGAAAAAATCGAAACATAAGAACCAGAAAATGAACCGAAAGCAAAATAAATAAAATAAAAACCCCCTAGAGAGAGAAACTCACACACTCAATCTCTCCCTCCCTCCCTCTCTCGATCCAGTTTCAGTTCTTCCCTAAACCTAGATCTATACGTACAATTCTTCTATCCCTATAAATCTGAATCTCCCTTTGTCTATCCCTCTATAGGTAGAGGATTGAATTTGCAGGGGGTGATGGCGTCGTGTATAAAGGTGGTGAACAGATCGGCCTCGGCTGCTTTCGCGCCGGAGAGACCGTACATGGCGGCGGGGACAATGGCCGGGGCGGTGGATCTGCAGTTCAGTTCCTCCGCGAATCTCGACATCTTTGAGCTTGACTTTGTGTCCGACGATCGTCAGCTGATTTTGGCTGGCACGGTCCCCAGCTCCGAGCGCTTCAATCGGATTTCCTGGGGAAAGGGTCCCGCCAACTCTGAGGAGTTTCCGCTTGGCCTCATTGCTGGTGGCCTGGTAGATGGCAACATTGGCCTTTGGAATCCCAACACTCTGATCTGGTGAATTTTGTCCCCGGATTCTCAGTTTTTTTTTTTTTTTAAATTTATTTTCGTTTTCTTATTCTTTTATTATTTGATGAGCTTTGGAGGGGGTGAATTTGGATGTTAATTTTGTTTCATTAACAAAACTTACGAATTCTAGTAATCTAATTTGGATCAACATTTTGATGATATATGCTAATGTATTGTTTTTGAATTTGAGTATCCATGGATTTGATGATTACCACTTTTCTTTCCCTTCCTGTATCGAGAATGCAGGAAAACATAGCTTTTAGGCAATTTATTATCGAATCATATGAAGCTGTATGATTCATATATTATCTCATATGCATAATGCATTTGATTATTGTTACCTAAAATTTTTCAGCAATATTGAAAATTTTAAATTTTATGACTGGTGAACGGATCACTCTATGTCTACTGAATTGAACTGGAAATTCTGCAGCATTTTCTTTCAAGTAGAGTCTCAATGGCGTACATCATTTTGAAGGAGAATTGTTTTGTAGAAATTTGAATTTGTGTTGCATGATGTTATCCTGTTATTCCTTATTTTTTTTTCGAATTTTTGCATCTTTTCTATCATATTTCCATCTGTAAGATAATGTATTTGTTCTAGTACTGTTTAATGGCATGCAGAAGCTATTCTTTCTGAGCTGCCTTCGCCAACTTTAGAATTGCACTTTTTTGTTTATCTTACTTGTCTGTTGCTAGAATGTGCCTACTTCATTTGTACACTACTTTGGTAATGCTTGGAACCCAGATTTTATTTGCCATTTCTCTGTTCTAATCTTCCAAATTAGAATTGGATATTTTTTCAATTATTATCCTATGTACTGAGTCTTTTCAAGAATGCTGAAACCACAAATTTGTATTTTATATTGCATGACTTCTGATTATTCTGCTGCTGTTTTTAGATTTTCTTTGATAAGTAAGACTATTCTTGTTTCATAAGTTCTTAATTCCTTTTGTTGGTATGCTTCTCGTAGTTCTGACACAAAAAAGGGTTCCGAGACAAGTGAAAGTGCTTTGGTTGGCCAACTTTCTAAACATAGAGGGCCTGTAAGTGTTTTTGTTGTTGTATTGTGCTTGCTTCATGCATTTGCTCTGTTTTTATTTATTTCCTATTTGACGGGTGGTGGTAGAATGATATCTTTAACTTACCTCTCTCTTCAGGTTCGTGGATTGGAGTTTAATGTTCTTTCCCCAAACCTCCTTGCTTCTGGGGCTGATGAAGGTGAAATATATATATGGGATGTCGCAAAACCATCAGAACCAAGTCATTTTCCTCCTCT
>CAIGRO010210680.1:0-15842 GCA_903798355.1 Fraxinus baroniana | reverse complement strand
AATTGTTGTACTAAAAGTGAATTAACAAGGGGATTCTATATCTTAGCAATGCATCTCAAAATTTTGATAAATTTTTACTTTAATTTCTAGTGATTATAAATTAGACATATTTATTATAAGTCATTATTGCTATTCGATTAAGGTGATTTTAACTTTAACTTGATAAAACACGTAGTCCTCGTGGGTTCGACACTTTATACACTACTATGTTACTTGATCATGACCCCGTAGCATACTTGAGGTAGAACTTTTTTGATGTATGAGAAATTGATTTCATGGGACCATTCCCACCATCATTTTCGAGTCAATACGTACTAGTTTCTGTTGAATACGTATCCAAGTGGGTGGATGCAGTAGTATTGCCAACCAACGACGCTAAGGTGGTGATTGAGTTTTTAAAGAAGTATATTTTCACCCGACACTCCCGAGTTATAATCAGTGATGGGGGCAAGCACTTTTGCAACCGTCAATTTAAGTTATTGTTAGCAAAATATGGTATAAAACATTGTGTAGCAACTCTATATCATCCTCAAACTAGTGGCCAAGTCAAAATCTCTAACAGGGAGTTTGATAAGTGTGTTTTCAAACACTTATTTGGCCACACAACATGATTAATTGTTGATACACGCGTTTGAATATGGCTTAATTCTATCTAATTTCATTTTGTAGCACTATAGTGATGGATTTGGTGGAATGTAAGAGAAAATTGGCGAAAAATGACCAAAAAGGAAGAAAATAAAAGTTCAAGGACCAAAATACAAATAGTCAAAAGGTAACCTGAAGCCCGACTCAAGAATGTATATGCGCTAAATCATAATTCGAGGGATTAATGGGATGATAGAAGGAAAATAATGACCAAAAGAGGCCAAAACAAGAGAGAATGAATTTCGAGGACCAAAGTAAAGAAAATGAAAAATTCCTTCTACCATGCAGCTGCATGGTATACCTTTCCATGCGGTCGCACACACCACAACAGGGAATCAAATGAGGAAATTTTATGTTCCATACAGTCGCAAGGAATAATACCATGCGGCCGCATTGTAGGTTTTTGGCGCGAAAATCCTATTTTTCCGTTCAATCTCTTAGGTAATGAATCTAGGTTGAGTATAAAAGCCGAAAACCGTCCAGAACAAAGGGAGAGACGTCATAGGAGATAAAAGAAACCTAGAATACACCTTGAAGGTGATCTTGAGGTAAGGATTTCAAGGCACAACAAGAAGATTCTTGGATTTTCAAGCTTAATTGTTATGTGATGTCTTTTCTTCTCTTATCGTATTTTATTCTGTTCTCCATGTTAGGCTAGTTATTTCTGTGCTAGGAGATAGATGAACCTTGATATGTAAACTTTGAATCCTAGTTTTGCAATATTTGACAATTAAGACATGTTTTGAGTTTTGAGTGATTTTTATTCACTTAATATTTTCACAATTATTATGCATGTGTTTGTGTGAGTTTAGCAATCTATTTCATGCATTTGAGAGAAGGAAAATAGTTTTGACAAGGTATTAATCATCGTAAGGTTCAATAGGGGATATAGATATACCCTCATTATTTGCTTAAATCTCTAAGTGATCATAAAACTACATGCATTCTTGAGAATTTACATTTGTCATGGAGATATAATCGAGTGGTTTACATGAATAGGTCCAACAATTCTCGAGAGTATTGTTGGATATGTTATGATCATTGATTTTTCACATTTAGAACTAGATTTAAAAGTGAACATTGCATGGGGATTTGTGATCCTAGTACTCATTTGTTACTCATAAGAAACATTCAATTTGCATTTAGTCTTTACAATCATCTCAATTTTCATAGATTTGGTTAAGGCATTGGTAATTAGAATTAAATTAAACCAATCTTCGTAGGACAATATTCGGAACTCTAAATTCCACTTTATTATTTTTTACGAACCGTACACTTGTGTTAGTTTTAAAAGCGAAAAGTTTTTGCCGCTGCTGCCGGGGATTGATTATTAGTTTGATTTTTGTTACTTGGACACTAATTCGAACTTATCTTTAATTTTAGCTTACATGTTCTATTTTATTCAGTTTTTCTACTTAAGCTGAGCTAAGTGCTACAGTTTTTCCTTTCTTCAGGTCTTGCATGCGAGGATCAGTTGGCGGTGAACTACTTCCAATGGATTTGGAGATTGAACGAATTTTTCACCATAGGCACATGATAGCTAGAACAACACAACAGGAAAATCAAGGACACATACAAGTGGTTGATCAACAATTAGAACCGAGAGTAAATCCTACAGCTCCAGCCAATGTGGAGATATAATATGATAAGAATGCTCTTCTTGGGGATTTCTTGTCACCATTCGTAGCTCAAAGTCAATCCAGCACTGTCTACCCCACATTTGAACAGATAAATTTTTAGTAGAAAACGAATGTCATCCAGCTCTTCCAAAACGGACACCAATTCTACGGGATGGTCAACGAGAATCTCACATGTATCTCGCTTCTTGGATATGTGTTAAGATTTCAGGTACCAAAGGATATCAAAAGATGCTATCAGGCTGAGGTTATTTCCACACACTCTGCGGGATAAAGCACTTCAGTGGCTAGATTCACTCCCTGTGGTGAGTATAGCTACTTGGAATGATCTGGCCCACATCCTACACGAAGTTCTTCTCACCATCCAAAGTTGCGTGATTGAGGCACGAAATATCAATAATCAGCCAGAATGAATTTGAGTCGTTTGAGAGAATGGCTAGTACTTCAGCCATGTGGTCTTCAGATCAAGGGGGTCCAAAGAAATCAGCTGGAGTCCACGAGGTAGATACCTATTCGGCCTTATCTGTAAAGATTGATTCCTTATTTCACAAGGTGGAAAGCTGATCACAAACAGCAAACTCAGCCCAAGTAAAAAAGACAAATTGTGAAGAGTGTAGAGCACAACATGACACAACTGAATGTCCTATCCTTTTACAAGGAATAGAACATGTGGAGTATGCGCAGTGGGATCAACGTCAGCACAACAACCCTCATTCTGACACTTACAACCCGGGGAGGAGAAATCATCCTAATTTCTCTTGGGGTAGAAATCAAAATCAGTCTCACAATCAAATCACAACCGAGCTCAAGGGCAGTTTCAGCAGGAGAAGAAACCACAATAAATACAAGAGATGTTTGCCAAACTCATAGTAAAGATAGATAAATACATGAAGGCAACAAATCAGTTCATGAGGAAGATGAAAACAAACTTCCAAAATCAGGGTACTGCTATTAAAGATCTGGAGACACAGATGAGACAGTTAGTTTTTTTCATGACAGAAAGAGTACCTAGTGCATTGCTAAGTAATGCAGAAGTGAATCCTATGGAGCATGCTCAAGTTATTACTACAAAAAAGTGGAATTCAGCTACCTGAGATACATGTGAAAAAGGTTGGGTGCAGATAAAGAGACAGTAGAGTCTTTTGAAAAAGAGAATGAGGAACAGACCGACAGTGCCAGGAAGACACCAGTGAAAGGAAGTCCAAAAATATCATAGTAAATGCCAAATAATCCGGTTAATCCTTTGAGCCACCCATTCCATTCCTACAATGATTGAAAAAGCGTAAGATGGAGCAGCAACACAAAAAATTTCTGGAAGTGTTCAAAAAGCTCCATATAAACATCCCACTAGCTGATGCACTATTCCAAATGCTAAGTTACGCCAAATTCTTGAAGGACATTCTATCAAACAAACGGAAGCTAGATGAACATGATACAGTGATGTTAATTGAGGAATGCAACGTGAGAATTCAGATAAAGCTCCCGCCAAAATTGAAAGATCCAAGAAGCTTCACTATCCTTTGCACTATTGGTGATTTTTATTTTGATAAAGCTTTGTTTGATCTTGGTATAAGTATTAATTTAATTTCTATTTCTATTTTCAGGAAACTTGGATTGGAAGAAGCTAAGGCAACCACAGTGACACTACAACTAGCTGATCGATCATTAACACATCCAAGGGAAATAATAGAAGACATTCTAATCAAAGTGGAAAAATTCAACTTCCTTGCTGATTTCCTCATCTTGGATATGGAAAAGGACAAGGATGTTCCACTAATTTTGGGCAGGCCTTTTTTGGCTACTGGCAGAGCACTGATTGATGTTCAGAAGGAGTGGTTGATTTTGAGACTTGGTGAAGAACATATCTCTTTTAATGTCTTCAAAGCCATGAAGTTTCCAACAAAGTCAGACAGTAGCTTCTAGATTGATGTTATTGATAAGGTGGTTCATGATACATTTCTACTTCAACATCTTTTAGAAGCGTACGAGGCATGTATCACACATTCTCAATCAACAAATTCAAAATCTCTTGAGATTGAGACATGTGTAAGGTTTATGGAAACCAACCCACCATATTATCGAAAACGACATTTTGAAAAACTTGGAACACGAACTAAAAAGTATGTACCATCCATACAACAGCCACCTAAACTAAAGCTTAAGCAATTATCTCTTCATCTCAGATGTGTATACTTGGGAGATTCAAGCACACTTTTAGTGATTGTTTATAACACAATTAGCAAGGTGGAAGAAGAAAGGCTACTGTGGGTACTCAGGGATAACAAAATAGCTATTGGATGGACCATAGCAGATATAAAAGGGATCATCCCTTCACTATGCATGCATAAGATCTTCATGGATGAGAGTTTTTTGCCAAGTGTAGAGAGTCGGGGAAGATTGAATCTCACCATAAAAGAAGTGGTCAGATCAGAGGTATTGAAGCTCTTAGACGCATGAATTGTTTAGCTTATATTAGACAGTGTCTGGATCAACCCAGTTCAAGTTGTGCCAAAGAAGGAGGAACCACAGTTGTGCAAAATGAGAAGAACAAGTTAATCCCCACTAGAATAGTTATGGGATGGAAATTCTAAATTCGACTACTGCAAACTGAATGCAGCTACATGGAAAGATCATGCTCCTCTCCCTTTCATTGATAAGATGTTGGAAAGGTTAGCAGGGCATTCACATTACTATTTTCTCGACGGGTATTCGAGGTATAATCAGATACTAGTAGTGCCAGACGACCAGGAAAAGACCACATTCACTTGTCCCTATAGTACTTTTGCTTACTGTAGATGCCTTTTTGTTCTCTGCAACGCCCCTCTCCCCTACATTTCAAAAGATGTATGATGGCTATATTTTCTATGCATGATGGCTATATTTTCTGATATGGTTGAAAAGTTTATATAAGTATTCATGGATGACTTCTCTATTTTCGGATCTTCGTTTGATGAGTGCTTGAAACATTTGAATTTGGTCCTACAGAGATGCAGTGAAATGAATCTAGTGTTGGATTCGGAGAAGTGCCATTTCATGGTCCAAAAGGGAATTGTTTTGGGACATCGAATTTCAACAAATAGGATTGAGGTAGACAAAACAAATATTTAGGTTATTAAGAAGCTACCTCTACCAATATCAGTAAAAGGTGTTCCCAATTTCCTCGATCATGCCGAGTTTTACAGACACTTCATTCAGGATTTCTCAAAGATAACAAAGTTATTATGCACCTTGTTGATGAAAGACAGCCAGTTTGAATTTATTGAGAAGTGCTTATTAGCCTTCAACACTTTGAAACAAAGGCTTACTTCAGCACCGATAATTGTTGTACCAGATTGGGGATTACGTTTTGAGTTGATATGTGATGCCAGTGACTATGCTGTGGGAACAGTTCCGGGACAGAGGAAAAACAAGATCTTCCATGTAATATACTATGCAAGCAAAACTCTAAATGATGCTCAGATAAATTATGCAACAATAGAGAAGAAGCTCTTAGTTGTAGTGTATGGATTTGATAAAATTTTGATTGTACCTTATGGGATCAAAAGTCATCGTTTATACAGATCTCACTGCACTAAAGTATCCGTTGACAAAGAAGGATGTCAAACCGAGATTGATCCAGTGGATTCTATTAGTGCAGGAATTCGATATTGAAATCAAGGATAAAAAGGGTACCGAAAATGTGGTAGCAGATCATTTGTCTAGATTGAAACCGGATGAGCATGAAGAGTCAGCTAACATAAATGAGGTCTTTCCAGACGAGTCAATTACTTGGCAAAATCTATCCCTCCACAAAACTACACGAGTCATCAGAAGACGAAGTTCTTTGCGGAGTTGAAGTACTATTTTTGGGATGATCCAAACTTGTATAGGAGAGGCGTAGATTAGATCATTAGATGATGTGTGCTTGAGGAAGAGGTGCCTTAAATACTTGAGCATTGCCATGCATCTGCTTTTGTGGGGGCATTTTGGTATGTTCAAGACATCAGCGAAGATTTTACAGTCAGGGTTCTACTGGTCTATATTGTTTAAAGATGCATTTGAATTTGTAAAGAGATGCGATAGGTGTCAACACACAGGAAATAAATCACAAAGACATAATATGCCTCTAAATAGTATTTTGGAGATAGAACTTTTTGATATCTAGGGGATAGACTTCATGGGGCCATTTTTCCCATCGTTCTCTAATCAGTACATCTTGGTAGCAGTTGACTATGTATCGAAGTGGGGGGAAGTGGTAGCATTACCAACCAATGATGCTAAGGTGGTAATTGGGTTCTTTAAAAAGCACATTTTCACTCGCTATGGTACACCGCAGGCATAATTAGTGATGGAAGGAAGCACTTCTGCAATCTTCAGTTTGAACAGCTCTTGATTAAATATGGTATCAAACATCGGATAGCTATCCCATACCATCCCCAAACAAGCAGGCAAGTTGAAGTGTCAAATCGAGAATTGAAAAAAAAACCTTGAAGTGACTGTGAACTCTTTGAGGAAAGACTGGTCCAAGAAGTTATATGATACGGTGTAGGACTACAGAACGCCATTCAAAACCCTATAAGCATGTCTCCTTACAGCCTAATTTTTGGCAAAGCATGTCATTTACCTGTTGAATTGGAGCACTTTGGGCACTTCAAAATTTGAATTTGGATTTGACAGCAGCTAGTTAAATGCGGTTGTTTCAATTAAATGAAATGGATGAATTTCAGTTGGAAGCATATGAGAATACAAAACTTTACAAGGAGCACACCAAGAAGTGGCATGACATGCATATTCAGTGACGAGAGTTTGCAGTGGGACAAAAAGTGCTGTTATATAATTCTAAACTCAAGCTCTTCTTGGGAAAATTGAGGTCGCAATGGTCGGGTCCATATATGGTTACAAAAGTTCTGACGTATGGTATGGTTGAGATCAATCATGAAAGCAAATGGAACTTCACAGTGAATGGACAGCAGCTTAAACACTATTGGAGTGGGGAATCTCCAAAAGAAAAGTCCACCATCCACCTTACACAGTAGGAATGAAGCACCACAGTAAAGTCGAGCTATTGATTATAAACTAGCGATGGTTGGGAGGCAACCCAACATATTTCCTTTTATTTATTCCGCTTTCTACATTAGTTTATAAATTGTTCATGTTTTCGAGATTTTTAGGTATAGGTAGTTCATCATCTCTAGGAACCCTTAAGCGTCCAAGCATGATCCTACACAATTTATAATATGTCGAGAATCAGTTTGAGGGTGTTGAAATGGTCATTTATCAATTTTGTACAAAAATCACATGTTTCGGAGCAAGGGGATCAAATTTGTATTTTTCGAAATTCAAATGTGTTTTCAAGTTAGAAGTGATTTTGGAGTGAGATTCATGGCCTATACGCACACATGTTGATTTGAAATGTGTTTTGACAAGTAATGAGAGCGTTGAAGCGCCGAGTTGCATTGGCGGTTTAAAAATCGGGTTTTTTTCGTGACAATCGACCAAAGATGAGCTTTTTCGGAGTTGAATATGTTCTCCAAAATTTTTCATGCTGAACTACCTCGTCTTACTCATTTGAACATGTTTGGTACGAAAATCGAGTCAATGGGGGCCACCGATGGTAAAAGTTGAAAAAATTTCAGTTTTGGCACTCAAACCAGCATTGCTGGTAGTCCATGATCTTGTATGGTACTACTACCCATGCGATCGCATGGAACACTACCGGGACATTAATCTCTACTTTTAAACACACACCACATCACTCATCTCACACACCATCCGGCTACTACAACACATCAGTCACACGGCACGTGCACCTCCTCACCTCCACACCTAAACACATACACTCTTCTATTTCCCTTTTTAAGTTTCCAACAACTACCACACTCCATAAAATGGGTTTATCCCTTTTCATCACTTACCATATCAAGGTATGCTATTATACCCCTTTTTACCTCAATTTAATTACTCTTTTTTGTGGTTTTGGGCATGACATTGGTTGTTTGCGATGGAGTACGGGATTTAGGCAGTGTTGGAGTGTTTGATTATGTTTTAAATTCGGGCTTAATTAACTCCATTACATTGAAACTTCTATGAACAAATGTTGTGCCTTCGAGGTGTTTGTCAAAAATGCCTAAGTGAAAAATTGGTATACTTTAGAACTATTTTCGACTTTAACATGATTCTTCTATGTTCTAGAATGCTTATTGTTTTAAATCCCATTGTAACATGAATAGGAAAACACCAACACCCAAAGTTTCACTAGAAGTCATGACATGAGTAGGCACAAGGTACTTCACGTCACTCACTTTAGTTCTCGATTTTCTAGCCCATTTGACATCTGTTTCATCTAAATCTTGGATATGTGTTAGACTACTATGCCTACTTGCATATGCCCGGAGGTTGTCCAGAAAAATTTCAATTCTTCCCAATGATGTCCACGGTGAACTTGCTTGGTTGAATATGTGTCTAAATGTAACGTTTTCTTTATTCTTCCACGATTATTTATTCCTTGCACCACATTTTGCAATGGTTTGGTTGTTATCCACATTCTTGCTATATTTTGTCATGCATGGCATCATTTTCTCATTTATACTTTGTTTGGCCAATTCTATACCACATTTTACTTTACACATACCCTACATACTTGGATAATTTTTTTGGGTCTTGGTGCCTATCTTCTTATCTAATCTTCAAGCACCTCCACTTTCAAGTTTTACATCACTTATAACTTTCATGTAATCATGTTTCAATTTTCTTTGTGTTGCAGAATACCTCCTAAACACACATCCAAAGGAAAGGAAAATGTTGGCTCTACTTCGGGTACAGCCCGAACACAGACACTTGAAGAAGGTGTGCAACGATTTATAGACAGTGGAGCTCATCTCAAATACTCCGAGATCATCTCCCATTGGGTAATCAACCCATAGTGACCTGTTAAGCTGATGACTTTTCAGGTTTTGAATTGATCACTTTGATTGGGAGAAATTAGTGGAGTGGCCACATCTTATATATGAAGTTCTGGTCAGGGAGTTCTATGCAAACTAATAGTGAGACTGATATACCGAATCTGTGTACCAACACCAAACATTGGCACGGGACCAAGGATCATGTTTACACTCGAGGTCATTCACGATTTTTACCAACTATCGTGGAACAATGTGGTTCCTTTCCCAGATGATTTCCATTGGCCTGAAGTCGCGAAGGTATTATTGGGCGTGCAAATGCATGGCCACTTCAGACAGCGAACTGGCATCAAATCGAGCTCACTCCCTCTATTTCTATCTTGTGGCTCTTCATATGCCACAATATCTAGCCGACCTCACACCATACCACATTTAAGAATCCTAAGCCTGGTTTTCTATATCATTTGGTTCGAGAAAACAAGATCGATCTAGATATATTCATATTGTGGGAGTTTGGAGAGATCGTCGTAGCTCCTTAATATTTCCAAGTTTAATCAGTTGCATTTGCAAAATCTCGGGCATCTATATCCCACCAGGGAAACTCCTCGAGAAATCAAGCCCATTAATCAAGCACAGCACGTTGGAGGTACAAGAGAGAGGTCGGGTGAACCATCAAGAAAAGTTGGCCCAGGAGTAGCACAAACTGTAGCAGACTGTACAAGTGGACGAGAGTTCAGATATCGGGTTACCTCAGACCCAGCCACCATCGCAGCCACATGTCGACACATAGCTATTGAGACAGATATTTGCTACCATGATCGACTCCAGTCGGGACATTCAGAGTTTTCAACAGGCATTTAGGACGATAAGCACTGAGGTGTATACTATGCAGACTGAGTGCAGCGTGTTGAGTACTTCACATCTACCGCTAGTCAAAATCCCTTGCAACTCGACGAGAAATAAACACGTTGAATGTGAGGCTAAGCATGTATGTCAATCGAGTAGACGGGAATTAGTTACGTGCTAAAGAGATGTGAGATCGCCTAGACAACATGGAGACACAGGTTAGGGAACAGACCACCATCATTCGGGGTCTTTAGATCGAGCTTTCCCACTTGTCTAAATTGATGCACCAGATCCTGGCTCGACTACCTCTGCCACCTGGAGACGGCACTGCGGGTCCCAGCTTCCACCGCCACATCCATATTAATAAGGGAAGTACCAGTCCCTCTCTATGTTTTTAATTGCTACTTGTCCTTAATTATGCATGTTTAAAGTTTGTTTTTGTATTCCAACATTGAGGGCAATGTTAGGGTTAAGTTTGGAGGTGTGGTATAATCGTCCATTATAATTGTGTTACTTTACTACTTTTCGTGTGTTTGTCGAGTGATTTAAAAAAATATTTGAACTTTGTTTATATAGCTTTCATTTAGTTAGTTTTAGTTTTCTTTAGTTATTTAATTTCTAGCATTAAATGTGAGTTGTGTGCTTGTGTGGGTTTTGATAGCCTTGCCGGTAATGATGTGGATATTTGAATATAATGTATTAGAAACTATGGATATGGTGCACAACTTATTTGATCAGTACCTATTCATGTGAAACTTGACATTATTCGCACACGACACTCATGTTTACATTTTGAGTTGATGATTTGGTTTATTATGTAGAAAAAAGCTGAACATAGCGAATAGATCCAAATAGCATCTATTGAACTTAACCATGATCCATTTTTAGAATAGTTTGGAGGTGTATGAACTGTTGTAAGGGACCGTTGAGATAGGTAGGGGCTCCATGTATGTCAATTTCTTGAGTGGATTATCGGAAACCAATAAGATGAAGATGAGGTGAAAGTCTTAATTTGGGAGGATGTTCTAGAGGCTGAATGTCTGTAAAATAAAGGGCATAGCACTAGTCACTGTGTGAATAAAAAGAATAAGAAAATATTTTCTCGAGCATATATAACCCGAGAAATTGAGTGAAAAGAATATGTTTAGGAGTATGTGCATCTCTCGAGCGAAGAAAGGAAAAACATGACCGCTGTGGGTTGGAAATGAACCAATTTTGAACTTGATATGTTGACATGAGTTCACACACACACGTTGGGTTTGCACTCAGCACTTAAAGGTTGATTTTAAATTGTGTGCTATTGACATTATTCCATGTGTGCTGATTAATGAATTCCAATTTTGAGATACGGCAGGTTATCGAACCATGTTTGTTCATAAACTCATTTTCTTGTTTGAGGACAAACAATAGTCCAAGTTTGAAGGAGTTGATAAGTGTGTTTTCAAACATTTATTTGACCACGTAACGTGATTAATTGTTGACACAAGCATTTGAATATGGTTTAAGTCTATCTAATTTCATTTTGTAGCACTATATTGATGGATTTGGTAGAACGTAAGAGAAAATTGGCGAAAAAAGACCAAAAAGGATGAAAAGGAAAGTTCGAGGACCAAAATGTAAATAGACAAAAGATAACCCGAGGCCCAACTTAAGAATGTACATGAGCTAAATCATAATTCGAGGGATGCATGAGACGATAGAAGGAAAAGAATGACCAAAGTGAAGAAAATGAAAAGTTCCTTCTAGCCGCATGGTAGACCTTTCCATGCAGTTGAAAAGTTGAACACACCATAACATGGAATCAAAGGAGGAAATCTTATGTTCCATGCGGTCGCAAGCAATATTACCATGCGGCCACATGCTAGTTTTTTGTGCCTAAAATCTTGCTTTCCTTATTCCATTCAACTTCTTTATGTAATGAATCTAGGTCAAGTATAAAAGCAACCATCCAGAATGAAGGGAGAGACGTCATATGAGATAAACGAAACCTAGAACACACCTTGAAGAAGATCTTGAGGCAAGGATTTCAAGGCACACCAACAAGATTCTTGGATTTTCAAGATTAAATGTTATTTGGTGATGTCTTCTCTTATATTATTTTCGTATTTTATTCTTTTCTCCATGTTAGGCTAGTTATTTCTATGTTAGGAGATCGATGAATCTTGCTATGTAAACTTTGAATCCTAGTTTTGTAATATTTGACAATTATGACATGTTTTGAGTTTTGAATGATTTTTATTCACTTAATACTTCCACAATTATTATGCATGTGATTGTGTGAGTTTAGTGATCTATTTCATGCATTTGTGAGAAGGAAAGTAGATTTAACACGGTATTAATCATCGTAAGGTTCGATATGGGATAGAGATATACCTTTATTCTTTGCATGAATCTCTAAGTGATCATAAAACTNATTCTTCAAATTTTGAAACATGTTGTCGATATTGTAGAACTAGATTTAAAAGTGAACATTAATGGGGATTTGTGAGCCTAGTACTCATTTGTTATTCATAAGAAACATTCAATTTGTATTCGAACATTTATTTGTATTTAGTCGGTAAAATTTAGTTAAATTGCATGTGTATTTTAGTTTAGTTACAAATATTTACAATCATCTCAGTTTTCATAGATTCGGTTAAGGTCTTGATAATTGTAATTAAATTAAATCAATCTTCGTGGGATGATATTCGGAACTTTAAATTTCACTTTATTACTTGTTACGAATCGTACACTTGCGGTAGTTTTAACATATTTTTGTACAACAGAGTTGAAGAGGACACTTAAGGTAACAGTGAGCTCTTCTAGGAAAGATTGGTCTAGGAAGCTTGATGATGCACTATAGGCTTACATGACAACGTTCAAAAGACCTATAGGCATGTCTCCACACCGATTGGTTTTTGGGAAAGCATGTCATTTGCCAGTTGAGTTGGAGCATCGAGCATACTAGGCAGTCAAGAATTTAAACTTAGATTTGAAGGTAACTGGTGAAAAGAGATTGCCTCAATTGAATGAAATGGATGAGTTCCGATTGGAGGCATATGAGAATGCAAAACTTTATAAGGCGCACACCAAAAAGTGGCATGACATAAGTATTTAAAGACGGAAGTTTGTGGTAGGGCAATAGGTTCTGTTATACAACTCAAGACTTAAGCTGTTACTTGAAAAGCTGAGGTCAGGATGGTCTGGGCCATACACAGTTAATTAGTTGTTTCCATATGGAGCAATTGAAATTACTCATTATAACAAGGGAACATTTAAGGTGAATGGACAACGATTGAAACCTTATTAGAGCTGTAATTTTCCAAAAGAAAAGTTCATCGTCTATCTCAGTACATCGGAGTGAATCAACCAAAGTATAGTCGAGCTATAGACTATAAACTAGCGCTGGTTGGGAGATAACCTTTTATTTATTTCGCTTTGTGCATTAGATTAGTGATTTTTCATGTTTTAAAAAAATCGTAGGCTCATTAGGTTATTTATCGTCCCAGGAGGTCACTAAGAGTCTATGCATGGTTTAAATTGGTTTTAAATTGTTGTGCATAAGTTTGGGTGTTGGAATGGTATTTTGGTGATTCGGTGAGAAGGTCATGCATTTTGATACAAAATGATCCATTTTGAGCTTTCTGGGATCAACGTATGTTTTCAAGTTTTAAATGTTTTTGGAATCAAGTTCATGGCATCCACGCACACCCAGTTGTTTAAAATGTGTTTTGACAGGTTGTGGAGGCATTGGAAAGCCGTGTTGTATTGTGGGTTGAAAATCGAGTTTTTAGTAAAAATAGACCAAAAACGAGTTTTCAAAGAGTCGAGAATATTTTAAAGTTTATCCACATTGCACTTACTTACTGAATTCATTTCAACTTGATTACCACGAAAATCGAAGCAATGGGGACCGTCGATGATCGAAAATGAAAACTTTAAGAAACCTAACCAATATTGCAAACTGGTAGTCTATGTGACAACATAGAACCACCGGCTTGCGGTCGCAAGAACTAAGTCAGGGCCAATATAGGCCCTAACTCGTTATTCTATGCGACCGCATGTACGTGTTCTATGCGGTCACATAAAACACATTCGGCCACATATTGAAACATACGCACACCACTCCCATACCACATCGCACTCCATGCACACCTCGCACATACCCACGTTTCACCTCACACACACGGCCTTACATGTAAACTATCCACACCACATCACTCCCATTTACATTCTATCCATTCTTTTTCATCTAACTACCAAGGTATGTCATCCACCCCTCTTTACCAAAGTACTTTGTGAACGAAATTGGATGCTTGATTGAGGAGTGGGGCATTAAGTAGATGATGGAGTTGTGATGTGATGACTTTATTCTATACACTTATTTAAGCCATTAAAATTGATTACTTGTTGACAAATTTGATGAAACTTGGCTTAATCATATGTATATATTTTTGTAGGTAACTATCGATGAAAGATGCGGAAGTAAGGAAAATAAGTGGAAAACGAGCTTGATCGAATCAAATCCAAGTTGGGAGACTGAAATGCAATACTTCAAAAGTTGAATCGGAGTGCAAAACGGTGATTTGAAAATGCCAAGAGTCAATTGGAATTAAAGATTAGTGAACGACACGAAATATTAAAAAATGACCAAGACATGTACATGAGGAAGTTCAGGGACCAATTTGAAAATTGGTCCCCAAACATTGAACTATGCGTATACACCAGCCCACAGAGCATGTGTACGAACAAGTCCAATTTCCACAAACTGAAGCCACTTCTGTTGCATTGTGCGTATGCACATATAGACCCATGCGTACGCATTGGTCAATTTCGGGAAAATTCTGTTTCCTTATTTTGCGTTTGGAAAGTTTTTAATTGCTATCTTAGACGTCGTATTTAAGGGAAGAGACATCCAAAAAACCTAGAGACCTAATTTTTGGGAGAATTCTATGCCCACTATGAAGAAGAAAAATGAATTTTTACATTGGAGAAGGGAGAACTCATTGCTTGGATCCGGATTTAAAAGCAAAAGTTGAAAAATTCCAGAATTTCTTCATTCTTGATGATTTGGGGTCTTTCTCTTATTTCCTGTGTAATTTTCGTATGAATATGCTAGGCTAAATCTAGTTGTGTTGGATGGATGATGAAACTATTTGATCTCTAGTTTTGAATTCAAGACTTATGATTTTTAGTTAAATTCTTGCGTTGTGATTCTATTTACATGCTTTTTCATATTGTTTTAATGTTTGCGCACCATTAGGGCAATAAATTGCCTATTCGTAGTGTTAGGAAACTCACGATAGCTAGATCATTGTATATGGAATACATGAAGAGTAAATATTATGAAGAATATTTGTGAAGTGTGCGATCATGTGTGATAATCCTACGTTCAATGCATGTTTATCATACGAATGTAGACTAGGAATAGAATCTTGTTGTGATCAACATAAGTTTATTATATCTTGTAAAAGAATAATAAATAAAAGAGAACTTATCGATCGTCACAAACGCAATGATTGAATTAACTATCATAAGTTGAGAATTGAATCTTAGTGTCAATTAGTGGAATCAGAAATCCAATACATTCATCCATATTTAATTTAAAAACCACATTTTTTATTGCTTTCATAGTTATAGAACATAGTTAAATCCAAATCAATCACATCTTATTATTGTTGTTGCGAATTATACACTAGAATTAAACCCTATTTCCTGTGGGACGATAACTCACTCATCACAATTATTACTTGCACAACGAACTCGTACGCTTGCGAGATTTTCACGTAACACTGTGACTCAAAAATAATCTGTGACCAACTAATTTAAAAATCTGTGACCTCGAAATAATCTGTGA
>CAIGRO010210661.1:0-18020 GCA_903798355.1 Fraxinus baroniana | reverse complement strand
AAATCTCAATCAAATCATGAAGAACCTGCAGCTTGGTCTCTGATACCACTTTGTTGGGAAAATCACCTCGAACGCAGGAATTGAGATTAATGACAAATTGAAATAACAAAGATCGCAAGAAAAAGAACAAGATTAAAGTAAAGAATAAGAAGAAAAATTGGCACAGGAAACGATGTTTTGTTCAATAACAATGAAGAGAAAATTACAAGAATTCAACAATAATGGCTTCTTCTTAAAAAACTAAATAAAAAGTCTACTGTTTATAGGGAAGATGTCCAAACACAAGATGGAAACAAGATAAAAACAAATCACGTGAAATGAAGGAAATAATATTTTTCCAAATATGTGTACAGAATGAAAAATATATTCCCAAAAATTCCAACCTAATTTGGGTCACAAAATCCAACAACTTCAACCGGCCTGTGTGCATACACTTGAAAAACTGGAAATGGTTCCGGCTACCTCGAACGTATATTTCCCAAAATACGGCTGGAATTGAAAGCCAAGACTTGTTGCTTGAGCTCAAACTTCTTTCTTTCAATGTGTTTATCAACTTTTTGGTTCATAGCTTGTATCATTTGGCATTTTCTTATACCTCAAGTCGAAATTCATGAATATCTGTCAAATTTAACAGTCTCTTTTCGCTGGCCACATTCATTTCAAAATTCAACTTCTTCGCTGTACAATAAGCCTAGTTTCATAACTTAAAAAGGTAGATGGCATGCTTTTCAAACACAAGCCAGAATGGAGATAACTTAATTGTAGTTTTCAAAGCTGACCAATGCCCAAAGTGCACAGTAAAGCTTTATACACCAATCATTTCTTGAGACATTCACTATGAGCTCCAATATTTTCTTTAAGTCTAGGTTGGAAATGTCAACTGTCCATTAGTTTGAGGGTGATATGGAGTCAANCTTCGCTGTACAATAAGCCTAGTTTCATAACTTAAAAAGGTAGATGGCATGCTTTTCAAACACAAGCCAGAATGGAGATAACTTAATTGTAGTTTTCAAAGCTGACCAATGCCCAAAGTGCACAGTAAAGCTTTATACACCAATCATTTCTTGAGACATTCACTATGAGCTCCAATATTTTCTTTAAGTCTAGGTTGGAAATGTCAACTGTCCATTAGTTTGAGGGTGATATGGAGTCAAGATGCACTATTTGACAACATTTTTAGCCATGTGCGCTTCAAATTGCCAGTTGTAAAAATGATTGTCTCCATCACTTGAAATGATTCTGGGTGCCAAAATGCATAAACATGTTCCTTTTTGAAAAAATTCACCATCACCTAGGCATCATTTGTTGGTAAAGCTACTTCCTTGGCCCATTTATGTCACGAGTATATAAAGATTGAAGAAGAAAGGTGGAAGGGTCCAATGATTTTAATACTGCGAACTAGTGATGACAAAAAAATCCGCACCGCCCCAATGGGTTGGTGGGACGGAGCGGGAAAGGGGTGCCCCACCCTGAAGGGTCCTGAACCCGTCATGTGAAGAATAAAAAAATAATTAACTACAAATTAAAAAAATAATAAAAGTTTTTTAAAAGGGAATTTTTGAAAAAAAAAAAATTAAACGGGGCAAGCCCCCGCTCCAAACCCGGTCGCCCCACCCCGCCCCGCCCCGCCCCGCCTTGTCTAAGGTGGGACGGGGCGGAATGGGGGAGTGGCGGGATGGGGAAGGGGTGCCCGGCCCCGAAGCGTCCCGAATCCGTCCTGTGAAGAATAAAAAAATAATTAACTACAAATTAAAAAAATAATAAAAGTTTTTTAAAAGGGAATTTTTGAAAAAAAAAAAATTAAACGGGGCAAGTCTGCGCCCGCGCCCCGTCTAAGGTGGGACAGGGCAACATGGGGGCGGGTTCGAGGCGGGCCATCTCTACCGCGAACATCAAAAAGTTTTCCTTCAAGAATGCTGTTTAAAGTATTTCATGTACCTTCGTGAGATATTTTTGGCTCTTTAACATCTATCACACTATAGAACCAAACCGTAAACACCCTTAAATAATGTAGGTCCGTAGAATACAAATTGTAACACCTTAGAAGCACTGAAGTATCCTCTATAAAGTGATGCGTGTCATTGTTCCAAGATCTGCTATCTCTTCTTCCAGTACGCACCTTCTAATCACGCGATCAACATCCCTTCTATATAGTATAGGATCCTCCCAAGAGTAATACTTGATCTAAAAAAAAGAACTTCTTTCTCTAATGATAGTCATAATCCATGGGTACTATGTCTCTTCCATGGTAACTCAAATACTAAGCATACTATAGAGTAGGGATGATCAGAGTTCAATTTAGTCGATTAGTTTTTGAACTATTATCAAACCAAATCAAACCATTTTAAATGATATAAAAAATCCTAAACTCTTGCGAAGTGATGGAACTTGAAAGGAACCATACCGTTTGCCACCTTGTTGCTTTGATATTATTTTGTTCGAAAGATGACTTATTTGGATAGTATTTTTAGAAAATCTTTAAGGGGTTGAAAAGGCTAGAAAATGAACTTGTATTATATATCTCTAAATTGGCTTGTCAAAAAAGACAAGGGAGAATGGGCTCTTCTACGTACCTCTCAACAACCAAAATAAATGCATCTTTCAACTACCTACTAACATTCACTGAAACATGACTTATTCTACAACATAGACTATTCTAGTTATGAACTTACGGGCTAATTTAATTACAATAATCAACAAGCTCAAACCAAATGTGATCCAAATCAAGTTTATTTTACAACATGCTAAGTACGTGAATGTCAAGTGAGTAGCACACATGAATATGCCATCTGCCCAATCATCCCAATAGTCTTACTGAAGAATAAGTGAATTAAATGAAAAAGGTACCTTATGAAAATGTAGTAGGATCCATTATGTATTCTATGATAACCACATGACCAGATTTAGCTTATGCAATTGGCCGTCTAATTAAAATTTATGTCCAATACTGGTAAACACAGTAGGATGGTTTAAAATGGCTACTTAGATACATAAATCACAAATGGAAAAGAAAAGATTAGTATATGAAAATGATCATGAGTTAAATCATAAAGGTTATGTAGATGCTGATTTTATAGGAGAAAAAGACAAAATAAAGTACTAATTTTTTTTCCCTAAATAATTTGCATAACTTGAAAACCTTAGAAATTTGTTGTCAGTACAAAATAACCGTGCTGATATGGTTACCAAAGTACATGTTTAGAAATTTGTTGTCGGTACAAATATTGAGCCCCTATTTGGTGTCCATTATTTCCAAAAAATAATGTTTTAAATAGTGATTTTTAGGAGAATGTGTGGTTAAAATGTAGGAAAAAGTTTTGGATTTACGTGTAGAATATTTTATCGTGTGAATGTGCGGTTAAAAATAAGTATATAGAAAAAAAGAATTTGAAAATAATGATTGTCAAACACGAGTTAGACTCAATTTGATATTTTACTAAAACCATCTATAGTGCTGCACCGAATTTTGTATCATTTTGCACCAATTATTGTACCAAAATAAAATTCATTTCCAACCATTACACCAAATGAACAGTGTTTAATAATTATCTTCTCTTTTTTTTTTTTTCTTCTTAGTAATTTATTTTTTCGGAATATTGCTTATTTATTTATTTTAGAAATATATGAATTACTAAATAAATAATTACGTTAAATTAAGGGAAATATTAAATTCATTAATAAATATATTATTAAAATATACTACAAAATTTAGTAATTAAAATATAAATTACTAAATATGAAGTCGAAATATAATTGGAATTGAATTCTCGGAATTTTTTATTCTTATTTTAATTAATTCAGTAATTATTATCTTTAATAATTTAAATACAAATAATAATAATAATAATAATATTATTATTATTATTATATAACACAAATGGCACAAATACCCTTTAACAACTTTTTTGGTAAATGAAAGAAGGAAGCAAATTGGACTTTGCACCATTATGAAAAAATGGTGCAAAGTTTGGTGTCACATTTTAGCACCTTTACATCAAATTTTGATGCAATTTGATGTTTTGGTGTCTCCATTGGAGATGCCCTAATATGCCATTTTTAGTAATTGTAAGGATCTGCTTCATATATTTAAGGATTTGTACATTTTTTTTACATCATTGCAAATTCCATATTCCATATTAAAGTTAGAAAAAGTATTTTGGCTGCTCCAAAAAGAGAGCAAACTAGTCTAAAAGTGACTTATATTGTAACCTAGGATGCATTACTAATTTAAAAGTGTCACGAGGAAGATGAAGATCGTTCACGAATAACATAAATATTAATTAGACAAAAGAACTTATTATTTATTGATTAAGTTGTAATTCAAAAGTTTTAGAGAACCAATCCATAATAAAATACCTATCATGTTTTTTCGTTTTTTTGACGTAGGAGTCCGTAGTCATTACCCTTGAGTGAGCACTGAGTAAACCTCGCTCTATGTGCAGTAGCCCGCAAATCACACAATAGAGATAAAACCGCACTAGGTAAACCCGGTGTGACGGGTTCGATCGAGAAAGTGTTGACAGGGGATTCGAACTCGTGACCTTCAATCTTCGCGTTCACCTATCTTCGCATTCACCTGTTCCACCAACTCGATCACCCCTGAAAGGATCATATGGTGTCTTAATTTATGACATCTTCAATAGTTTGAAGTTACATAATATACCTCTCCATTGATTATATCAAATTTTACAATAAATGAATAATATTTCCTTAACGTTTATTTCTCAACAATTAATTTATTAAAAAATCATTTAACTACAAATAATATTATCAATAGAATTATTAAGTTAAAAATTATTCAATGAGCTAAAATATTGCATTTACAGATAATTAAGAAAAATGCATTAAATTGAATACCAAATTAAAAAATTACACTGAACGCACAAAAAAATTATATATATTAATAAAAATCACAACTACTTTTGTTATTTATTTCTCGAATTCGGTGTACTCATCCCACAAATGATTTATTAATGTATTTCGAAGTGCAATGTGTAAATCTTTATTCTTGATTTGTCTATGTCGAGAAGAAATTCTTGAAGTTGGACATTTATGTCTCATTTTTTAAATATTTATGTGTTCTAGTGCTATTTTCTTCTTAATTATCAAATTTGTAATACTATTCATTACACCAGATTGTGTGGTAATTAAGAGTGTCATTGGAGTGAAATTTTACTCTCATCTCAGAAGATCCTTTTGAATTTTCAAAATCGATGCCAAACGGGTCATAATGTTACCATGGGTCTCTATTATGAAAAGACTTATGAAATGCGAGATTCAAGGGTAACCCCTGCTTAAAAACCCCGTTTTCTAATTTTCTGTATGATTGGCTTTGATTTATCTCTCTCTTTTGTCGTTACTTGGGCAATATTATGTATCAAAAGTTAGATTATTTGCTCATTAAAGTGGTTATGCATAAATTTATGAAGCACGTTCATGATGATGATGAAGAATTGCAAGTTATTTTAAAATACATAATTTTTTGGAAAAATTGCAACAGCGATCCCAAACTTTTGAATTTTTGTAGACTTTATATTAACCTTCAGTTTGTGCCATCAACGATCTCAAACCTTTGAAAAATTAGCACCTGAAATCTAAATTTATGGAAACAGTTAGTTCCACCGTTAGTTGACTCAGAAATGAAAAAAATTAAATATTTTGATCAATTTAAACATGGACATTTTCATCAATCACGTATTAATAATTAAAATAATTAAATTAAAATCCAAAAAGGAAAAAATCTACCTCACCCCCCAACCCAAATCCTTCATCTTCTTGGTCACAAAACTCAACCACTGTCGACCATTGCCAAAGCAGCACCAGTGTTGGACCTTTACCATTTTCGAAGTGACACTAATATTAGGGATCAGAAGTGGCCCTCAAACTTGCTGCTCAACTTTAGGTTGTACATATTGTTAGTGAATAAGAACTAGCAAAAAAAAATTAGTTATAGCATAACCTCACATACTGTGAGATGACCCAACTCAAAAGTGAGAGACACACATAAGTATTTTCATGATTCTTCATTCATTGTTAACACTTACCCACCGACTTGTGTTGGAGATTTGCAAGATTTAGAGAGTAAAGATAAAATTGAAATAAAATTGGGGTTGTTGATGATGTTGAAGAAGTCAAAGTCTTTTATTTGTTTATTTATCTTTATGTGAATAAATACTATTTGTTAGTGTCATGCTGTGTTGTTTGATTTGTTCTCCAACTAGAATACCACATTCATAGGAGTGTAGAACGTGGGCTCTTATTTTCTTATTTCTTGTTCCAGTTTGTAATGCTATATAAGTCGGAAGCTTGCTTTAAATTCAATAAGAGTTATTCTCCAAATATTGTAGTGTGTTTTGTCTGGAGCTTGAGTCTTCAACAAATTGTGGTATTAGAACCTCATCACAGGGGCTGACCGAGAGAGAGAAAGGAAAGAGTGTCTTTGTGTGATCGAAGTATAGCTACAGAAAGCAACGTCGTTCAACCTGCGATTCCTAAGTTTGATGGCCATTATGATCACTGGTCAATGCTCATGGAAAATTTCCTTCGATCAAAGGAATATTGGAGTTTAGTGGAGAATGGAATAGCTGCGACACTAGAGGGAACATTGTTGACTGAGGCTCAGAGCAAGATAATAGAGGATTAGAAGTTGAAAGATTTGAAGGTCAAGAATTATTTGTTTCAAGCTATAGATCGGAAGATTATAGAGATAAAGCAAAAATATCAGGGTTCAACAAGGGTAAAGCGAGCACAATTGGAAGCCCTAAGAAGAGAGTTTGAGGTCTTGCAGTTGAAGGAAGGAGAAGGAGTAAACGAGTACGTTGCTCGTAATCTCACCATTGCTAACAAGATGAAGATACATGGTGAGAAGATGGATCAAGTTGTTATTATTGAGAAAATTTTGAGGTCTATGACTTCAAAATTTGACTATGTCATTTGTTTAGTAGAAGAATCTAACGATTTGGACACTCTAACAATCGACGAGTTACAGAGCAGCTTGTTAGTGCATGAGCAAAGGATGAATGGGCATAGTGGTGGTGAAGAGCATGTACTCAAAGCCTCGTATGAGGACAGAATTGGAGGTAGGGGAAGGGGACGCGGAGCTTATAGAGGAAGAGGCCGAGGCAGAGGAAGAAAACTTTTCAACAAAGAAATTGTGGAATGCTACAAGTGCTACAAACTAGGGCACTTTCAATACGAGTGTCCTAGCTGGGAAAAGAATGCAAACTATGTTGAGTTGGAGGAGGAAGAGGAGATGTTGTTAATGTCGTATGTAGAACTTAACAACTCGAGAAGGGAGGATGTGTGGTTCCTCGACTCTGGTTTAAGTAACCATATGAGTGGGAACAAGAAATGGTTCTCATACCTTGATGAAAGTTTCGGACATTCAGTAAAGCTTGGGAACAACACCAGGATGGCAGTCACTGGAAAATGAAGTATAAAAATGGAGGTTGGTGGGATTACAGAAGTGTTCTACATAGCAGAGTTAAAGAATAACCTGCTTAGCATTGGACAACTTTAAGAAAATGGCTTTGCTATCCTAATTTAAGGAAGAATGTGTAAGTTGTATCATCCAAAAAGAAGTCTGATCATGCCTCAGAAGATATGTCACACCTATGCCATTGCAGGTATGGTCACCTAAATTTCAAGAGTTTGAGAACGTCGTAATATAAAAAGATGGTGAAGGGTATGCTTGCATGCAAGACTCCAATAAAATATGCACTAATTGCCTAGCGGGAAGCAACACCGAAAGACTATACCAAAGAAGAGCCCATGGAGGGCTTCTCAAAGGTTGTAGCTAGTCGATGCTGATATTTGTGGACCGATCAAACCAGTGTTAAGCAGCAAAAAGAGGTATTTGATTAGCTTCATTGATGACTTCAGCAGAAAAGCTTGGATTTATTTCTTGTGTGAAAATCAGAAGCATTGGTGTGTTTAAAATTTTCAAGCAACTTGTTGAAATGAAACTGGTGGATTTATAAAATTTTACGCACGAATAGGGGAGCTTATACATCCCAGTAAAATGGGACTGCTGAACGAAAGAATCGAACCATAATGAATATGGTTCGAAGTATGTTGTCTGAGAAGAAAGTTCCTAAAGTGTTTTGGCCAGAAGCTGTGATGTAGAGTGTGCATTTGTTGAATCGAAGCCCAACCTTGGCCTTAAAGGATGTGACTCTAGAAGAAGCTTGGAGTGGTATCAAGTATATTGTAGACTATTTTTCGGTGTTAAGGTGTTTAGATGTGTTGCACATGTACACATTCCAGACAACAAGAGGTTGACGTTAGATGATAAAAGTTTTCCGTATGTGTTGTTGGGAAGGAGTGAGGAATCAAAGGCCTATAGGATTTATGACCCTGTTGCTAAACGTATTGTAGTGAGCAGGGAAGTAGAATTTGAAGAAAATGAGTGTTGGAATTGGGAAAGAATTGCAGAAGGAGTGAGGCTTGACGTTTTAGAATGGAGAGATGATGATGAAGGTAGTGAACAAAGTAATGAAGAAGGTGAGGATAGTGAGCTTGAAGTAGAAGGTGGAGCTAGTTCATCATCACATGAGCTTCTTGATGAAAATTCACCAAGCTCATATGAGGAGAGGACTAGAAGACGGCTTCCTTGGTTGGAAGACTATGTTAGTGGTGAAGACTTGGGTCTGTCTGAGGAAGATGATGGTATTATGTTTGTTGCTGCCGATCCTATCACATTCCAGGAGGCTGTTGAAAGTCCAAAGTGGAAGGAAGCTATGGATTTGGAAATTGAAGCTATCGAAAGGAATAAGACATGGGAGCTGACCACTCTACCTGCTGGAGCCAAGAAAATTGGTGTGAAATGGGTATTTAAAACAAAGCTCAACGAGCATGGAGCTGTGGACAAGTGCAAAGCTCGCCTCATGACTAAAGAGTATGCGCAAGAGCATGGAATTGATTATAATGAGGTGTTTGCCCCAGTTACAAGATGGGACACTATCAGAATGGTGATTGCTCTTACAGCTCAGAAGGGGTGGAATATTTTCCAACTAGATATGAAGAGTGCCTTCTTGCATGGTGAATTCACTGAGGAAGTTTTTGTGGATCAACCTCAAGGCTATGAAAGAAAATGGGAGAAGGACAAGGTCTACGAGCTAAGGAAGGCGCTCTATGGTCTTAAGCAAGCTCCAAGGGCATGGTACAACCGGATCGAGTCTTATTTTGTGAAGGAAGGCTTTGAAAAGTGCAGTTTTGAGCATACTGTTAGTTTGTATGTTGACGATCTTATATTTACTGGTAATGATGTAGAGATGTTTGGGAAGTTTAAAAAATCTATGATGCTCGAGTTTGAAATGACTGATCTTGGAAGGATAAGATATTTCCTTGGAGTTGAAGTTTTACAAAATGAAGATGGGATCTACATTAGTCAAAAGAAGTATGCTCGAGATGTGTTGGAAAGGTTTGGGTTGGCAAATAGCAACTCAATCAAGAACCCTATTGTACCAGGGGTTAAGTTAATGAAGGACGAGAAGGGAGCTAAAGTCGATGCCACTACTTTCAAGCAAATAGTTGGAAGCCTTATGTATTTAACTGCAACAAGGCCTGACTTAATGTATGTTGTTGTTTTAATTAGCAGATATATGGGCAGTCACACTGAGCTGCATTTACAAGCAACAAAGAGAGTGCTTCGATATGTGAAAGGCACTGTGGATTTAAGGATCTTTTACAAAGGGTAAAGATGGGATTCTGCTGGGTTACACTGACAGTGACTATGCAGTTGGCTTAGATGATCGAAGTACTTCTGGTTACGTCTTCAAGGTTGGAACTGGAGGCAGAGTATGTAGCTGATGCTTCATGTGCTTGCCTGGGAATTTGGATGAGGAGAGTACTAGAGAAGCTTGATCACATTCAAAATAAGAGTACTACAGTGTTCTGTGATAATTGCTCGACTATAAAGTTGTCAAAGAACCATGTGCTACATGGAAGGAGCAAACATATTGAATAAGGTTCCACTTTCTTCGTGATCTTGTTAGAGATTGAGTGTTGGAACTTGTTCATTGTGCTATAGAGAATCAAGTTGTTGATATTATGACCAAACCATTGAAGCTTGATGCATTCTTGAGGCTTCGAGAGCAGCTTGGTGTATGTGTAGTACCAAAAGTAAACTGTTTGCAGACTGTAAATCAGTTTAGGAGAGGAAATTGTTGAAGAAGTCAAAGTCTTTTATTTGTTTATTTATCTTTTTGTTAATAAATCCTATTTGTTAGGGTCATACTGTGTTGTTTGATTTATTCTCCAACTAGAATACCACGTTCATAGGAGTGTAGAACATGTGATCTTATTTTCTTATTTCTTATTCTAGTTTGTAAGGCTATATAAGTCGGAGGTTTGCTTTGAATTCAATAAAAGTTATTCTCCAAATATTGCAGTGTGTTCTGTCTGGAGCTTGAGTCTTCAATAGATGATTGAATCCCATACTTCGGTGATGATAGGATTTCTACTTGGTGTCCAAGGCTTTTCATATACTAAATTGAGGAATTGGGTCTGGTTGGAGGCTACGCATGCGGTCTGGTGGGAGTGAAGAATTTGTTGGAATTTTATGAAGGCGAAGGCTGCACAGCGAATGGCAGTAGCTTAGCGGTGTCAAGGCGGAGGAGTATGAGTTCTTTGATGCGATTGAGAGGAAGGATGCTTTGTAGGTTTTGGTGGTACAACAATGACTCCACAAGAAATGATGGTCCATAAATGGAGAAGAAGATGAAGGTGGGGTGGGGCAGTTTTTTTCCTTTTTGGATTTTAATTCAATTATTTTAATTATTAATACGTGATCGACAAAAATGCCTCGTTTAAATTGGCCAAAATATCTAATTTTTAAATTTTTTAGGTCAACTAACGATATAACTAACTATTTCCGTCAATTTGGACTTCAAGTGCTATTTTTTCAAAGGTTTGAGACCTTTAGTGACACAGATTGAAGGTTAACGTAAAGTCTGCAAATAATCCAAAGGTTTGGAATCGCTACTGCAATTTTCCCAAAAAAATTTTAGTTACCATGACAACTAACCATTACTTATCTTTGATTTGAAAAGATTTTAATTAAACCGATTTTGAACAAGGAAAAATTTAGGGTAGGCATAATTACGGGAACGTATTTAATTGAAACTTTTAAATATTTTTTGGTATTTAAGAAATTTAAGGGTATTCATTGTAATTTTTTTTAGACCCTTTAAAAATATTGGTGATAAATTTTTTTAGACTTTCAAAAACAATTTAAAAGTGATGTATTCAATTGAATTTTTTAGTAGTCTCTATAATTTTCAGTTTATTTAAAATATCAATGAGTTTAAAAACTTTTAAAAAGTTTCCATTATAGTAATTTTTAAGTAGTAAGTAAAAAAATAAAATTTCAAAATTCGTCTCTTATTCAGCCAAAGATTCTGAAAGACTTTCAACAAATAATTTTTTAAATATGTATTTTTGTTCTTCAATATTTTCTTTTCTATTTTCTTCTACGAACTTTCTATTGGTTATATTTGATTCTATTTTCCTCATCTCTCTTTCTTATTGTTTCTATCCATTTTCTATTTAAAAAAAAAAGACTAATTTATAATTAAAACTTAAATATATTTTTTGGTTGTTTACCTTTTAAAGGTAGACGTATTGATAATAATGAACATTAAACATTTATTTCATCAAAGAGTATTGAAATTTATATATATTTTTCGTACTTGATTATTTATTTACATAATTAACGCGACTGAAATTTGTATTTTTAAAGGTATTTTTTATCACATGGGAGGGAAAATGAGATGAAAGGGATCGCCATCCCCAATGTGAGAATTTTCAACTATTGCACTATACACGCGAATTCTATTTTAAATAAAAATATTCAAAAATCTTATGAATTTCTTAAAAGTATATAAAAATTTTAAATGAAAATTTGTAGAATGATAAAAATTGAGGAAATATTTGATTGGAAAGTTTTTGATCCTATGAAATTTGTAATTACATTTTTATCAAGATTTATATCCATACCAAACATGAACTAAATATGGGATTATAGAAATGCATTCAATCATGAAAAGAGGATTTGATTGAACATCGATGGATATGTGTCGAATGAATTTTGAAATTTAACAGAGCGTTCGTCCTCTGTTATAATTGTATACATTGATATATTTACGATACATTTCTAATGAATCACAATACCCATCTGTGCACGACTTCTCTCATATGCTATGTGCTCGACAACTTATCTCGATCACTCCAAATCTTTCATCGATCTTGTATTGCGATGCTTTTTACGTGCCATGCTTGAAAACTCATTACCTGTATGTTGGGCAATCTTCCCCTTTCATGCATCATGGTACAAATCCCATCTAAAACACTATTCAATATGGCTTTGCAAAAGAAAAAAAAATCAATTATTCTCTTTTAATAAGTTAATTTCTAATTTTTTACATGCCAAACGTGTACTATCAATTGAGATCGGCCCCTATTTATTGTTGATTAAAATAAATTTTTTAGTAAATTTTAATAAAAATTAATGGAATGTATGATTGAAAAGTTGTGGGTTCCATGAAAATGTATGATTAAAATTAATAGTTAACTGCGGGTCAAATTTGATTTTATCATGGCCTAGGTCTTGGGGGATGGTGACATTAAATTGAAATGTATCCAATCACATAATTCCCGTCCCATTAATCACTTTTTTTTTTAATTAATTTATTAAGCTAACCCTTCTTTTACTCTCAATCTCCACCGCCTAAATTTTTCTATTATTCTATTCTCTGCTCACACACCTGTCATGTAAACTCCCTCACAGCCATATTGAAAACCGCTACTTAATTATTATCTACACGTGTCATCACATCATTCTACCTTCTCATTCCTCAATATTATAACCGTTTATTTTCATCTAACTATGGTTAAATGAACTTTAACCATGGTTGTATCCACCTCCTCTGCAGTTTAAATACAAACTGAACCCTCCATTATACTCTAGAAAATTCTAAAACTGAAAAAATGATGATGGGAGAAATGAACCGTCCAAGTCAGATCGTTCATGCTCCTCCATGGTCCTTCACAACAGAGAATTACCCATTCTGTTCGAGCCCTAAGGCCAATGCTAATGGTGGCGTCGATGACTACTCTGTTTTCTTCCAGAACGACTCTATATCGGCGTTGAAAGCGTATTTACGGTCCTGTACTCCGGATATTGAGAACGGGAACGGGGATTTTACTGTTGGTGCCCAATCTTGTGATCAATTTCGGATGTTCGAGTTTAAGGTGAGGAAGTGTGCGCGTGGCCGGTCGCATGACTGGACGGAGTGTCCATATGCGCATCCCGGTGAGAAGGCTCGCCGCCGTGACCCGAGGAAGTTTCACTATTCCGGCACGGCATGTCCTGAGTTTCGTAAAGGGAACTGTAGAAAGGGTGATAGTTGTGAGTTCGCACACGGCGTATTCGAGTGTTGGCTTCACCCGGCGCGCTATCGTACGCAGCCATGCAAAGATGGGATGAACTGTAAGAGAAGGGTTTGTTTCTTTGCTCACTCGGCTGATCAGTTACGAGTTCTGAGTCCCCAGGCCGAGTCGTATGACGGCAGTTCGCCCCACCGACTCGCTTTTATGTCGTCTTCGGATTCTGGGTCGCCAACGACTGAATCTCCGCCGATGTCTCCGATGACTAACTCTCCGATGTCTAACTCGGCTAGCAAGCTGAGTCGATCTCCGGGTTCCACCTCTATCAACGAAATGGTGGCTTCTCTAAGCAAGCTGCAGTTGAAACATGCGAATTCCATGCCATCTCCTTTGAATCGTCAGGTGGGGCTCTCTTTCCCCATCAGCCGACCCGGGTACTTTAGCCTACCCACGACCCCGACACAGACCGTTTCGCGACCAGGGATGGGGTACTTCGATGCGTGGGACGAGAATTATGGGTCTGAGGAGCCAATGATGGAGAGGGTCGAATCAGGTAGGGACTTGAGGGCGAAGATGTTCGAGAAATTGAGCAAAGATAATCCTCTGGACCGAGATGCTCCGAACCTGAATACAAATCCAAAGCCTTCCGATTCCCCAAACCCGGATGTGGAATGGATATCGGAGCTGGTAAATTAGATTATTTTGATTTTCCAAGCAAATTGTTCGTGAATCGTGATGATGGGATTGATTTTGGGTGAAGATTTTGTAAATATTAAATTATATAATTTATCCCTAATATGCAGAAATTGAATAGAACATGATGAATGGGGTGAAGAGTGCAGCTGAATCTCTTATTTTGGGGCACAAATTTTCTGAAAATTATGACAATTTGAAAGTTTCGATGATGTGCCGCCTGATGAAGAAAAAGATGTAGCAGAAGAAGAGAATGGAATTATGTATTTTTATTTTTTTTTTAAAATATTGTAAAGAGTATTTCATAATTACTATGGTTCTTCGATTGGGTGGTGCGTATGTTTGTGATGCAATTGGAGATATTAATATTAATAATTAATTTTCATTTGCTATTCTTAATTTCTTGGTTCGCAATTCATTTTTTTAGCTTTCTGAGTTTGGCATCAATTCCTAGTGATAGTCGATAAGAGGGTACTGAACAGGACAAATAAAAGTGTTGAACTTTGGATCCTGTGGACTTTATATAATGATAAGGATGACAAAATGGCATGTTGTAGAGCCCCACTCTGGGGGCGACATCTCGAGCTAGACCGGTTCGTTGAAATAAAACATTGCTCACCATTTTTTTTTTTGGTAATTTTTAATTTTAGGTGTACTTTTTTTTTTTTATATGTTAATATTTAATTATTATTTAAAAAAACTCGAGCCGGCTCAGACCCGTCTCGGTTCTTCTTGGCTCGATAAGGTTCGAGCCTAGTTCTATTCGGGTCGAGCCTAAATTTTTTGGTTGAACTTTTGCTCAACTTGGTTGGGGCCAAAAAAATCTCTAAGTATTTTTACTCGAGCCGAGTCCAAGCAAAAAGCTTCGACTAACAGCTCCGTTCGAACATCTTTATATAATGGATTATATAATATCATGTGATACTCTGCCATTTGTTAGTTTAAAATACAATCAATTTTTTCATCTAATTTATTCTCTTCACATCATTTTTTGTAAAACTCTTGTACGACACTTTTCGAGTCTTGAATGCTTTAAAACGTGCTAATCGAGCCCAAATTATGGCAACGGGTTGGCCCGGGCCAATTTGGGTTGTGATGAGGCTGGTTTTCCCTCTTCATATGGGTCGAGTTTAAAGGGTTGATCATGAATTATGAGTTTCTATGCTTCTGCATGCACATTTTTCTGCACAGCAGTGCTTGGTGTGCATTTTTTTCACGTCAATAGTTTTTTGTCAAGGTCAATAAAGTTGGCAAACAATGATCTACGAATAAGTAAAATCCTTTTTTGTATTAGCTTGATAGTTGGCTTTATATCGATGGAAGCTCACAGAGTATACGACTAATGTAACTCATGAACGACCTACATCAATCTGTAAATTATGATGTAAAACTAAGGATCCGTTTGACATGATTTTTGCTTTTACTTCATGTAGAATATCTTTTAAAAGAAGTTTCTATAGTTTTTATTTGAAAATTAATTTTTAAACACACTTCCTATTTCAGAAGTGTTTTTTAAAGGAAGTTATATTGGATCAACTTCCTCTTAAAGCACCTTTAGGGTCTGTTTGGTACAATTAAAATCCAATTAAGATTGAAAATATGGCTGTTAGTGGGTCCCACCCCGTCTAATAAAAGTAAACAATAACGGCTAGTTTTTCAATTTTAATCTGATTTTAATCTCTACCAAATGAACCAAAGTAATTTTCTAAAATTAGTCAAACATGTTCAAAAGTCGCTTTTAACTTTTCAAAAGTCATGCCGACGGACCCTAAATATTGCGATAACCAATTAGCTATTTACATAGCAGAGAATTTAGTGTGTCACACATAGACACCAACCAAATCAAAGTGCATTATTACCACTTCATTACAGAGAATGTGCTTAATGAAGATATGGACTTGAAGCATGTTGATATCGAAGAACAAGTGGCAATGTGGATAAAACAAAAAAAAATAAAAAATAAAAAAAATGAAGAAATAATCAACTTGCAAATATTTTAAAAATAAAATTAAATATCTCAACCACTCAGCCCACATGAGTTTAAACTAAAATAAAATATAAGTCAAATTGCGGACCACGACATGAGAAAAATCACCCGAGAAAGGTGTGTTTTTGTCGTGTGATATCCGAACACATTGAGATTACCGTCAACCTAAGTAATTGACAAATACATTTAGATAATTAGTAATAAATAATAAAGAAATGCTAACTTTGCAAGACAAGTATACTTATCTGATCTCTTTGTTAGTTTTGGATTCTTGGATAAAGCTTAAGAGACAAATTTATATATTTAATTATTTATATTTTCTATTTATTACTTTTTTTCATGTGCGGACTGAATTCATTTTATTTTATGAAATAACTGACGCGTAAATTATTCATAAATGAATTACCGCAACACTTGAATATAAATTATAACGCAATTTTAATATCAAATTGAACGTTTTTCGAAATTTTTTTTGTTGTTGTGGTGGTACGATTTGAATTTGACAGAATTGATAAAGCACCTCTTTATTATTACTTAGGATAGAAATTATTCTAATCCCCACTTTATTTACCATACCATTATTCCAATAATTTTTTAATATTGTGAGATGTGATGATAAGAACGACACCTTGTTTTTAGCACTTGTTCTTATAATCTTGTTTGTCAAGATTCATCAAAAGCTCGAACGTGCAAAGTTCTCTCTTAAATGTGATGTTTTGCACAATCTTCAAAATTATGTAAAATATTGCTTATTTAGCCTGTTTGATGGCCATTATTTTAAGGAAATGAAGTTTTAAATAGTGAATTTTTGAAAAATGTGTAGTTAAAAGTAAAATAAGTTCTGGGTTAATTACATGTAAAATTTATTGTGTAAATGTGTGGTTTGAAATGAGTATGAAAATTAAAGAATTTTAAAATAATAGTTGTCAAACATGGTATTAGAGTGTTGACATATTTTATCATCAACAATATAGTGTACATAAGATAATTATAAGTTTCGTCTCATTAAAACGTATATGTATGTTCTAATTTATTTATTTTAATTCTTTTTGAAGGGGAAGTGAAGGGAAAAGGTACAAATCTTTGAACTTTTAACCTCAAAGGTGGAATGGAACAACAATCTCTAATCAATTGGGACAAAAAGAGTTGATTCTAACATTAGTTCCTTGTATGCTACATTAAATTATCAGTTAATTATTTGTAGGAGTTCATATTTTGAAAAAAATAAAAAATTAATGATTTCGTCTACATCAATGCCCAAACCTATTTTAAAAACATTGCTGTTAATTGTATTGAGTTGCCTCATTATACTTTGGGTTGGGTCTTCTTATGTTCTGGTTGGACTGCTAAGTAAAATGGGTTGTGGCCTCAATGAATTAATGTTATCAGCCGTACACGTGGCTGATCCTCTGCCCTTGGATGCCAATTGTTCATATTACTTGGGTCGACTTGGCTTTTGGGTTCTCGCATTCGAGAGTCTTCAATTCTCTCTTTGTCTCTCTATTTTCCCATTTCTTTGAGCGAAGTTTATGGTTTCTTTCATGGTTTTGTAATCTTAATCAGTCTTAGTGTTTTCTTCAATCCTATTCTTTGTGAAGTCTATATAGTGTATATAGATTAGGGGTTGTTTTCTGTGATTGCGATTTTGGTTTTTTGAGGCGAGATTAATTGAGTTTCTTCGAACATTTGTAGTGATTCTTGATTGATACTTAGTGGATCTAGAGCTTTATCCTTTGTGGATGCTCAACGGGTGATTAGGCCTTTGTGACTGAACATCCGGACCCTACGGGGTGAAAAATCTCATGTTCAGTGTTCATTTTATGTTACTGCAGATTATTTTGTGGTTTGTGAACTTCGATCCTTTTAGTATTGTTGATTTGGGGCCTTAGACCATTTCCAATGTATACCCTTTGCACCAAATTGCACCAAAATTTGGTGCAAAGTGTTCTCCAAT
>CAIGRO010210611.1:0-11472 GCA_903798355.1 Fraxinus baroniana | reverse complement strand
GAGTATGATTTAACAATTTCAATATAGGCTTGGGTTGTTGCACATCAAGTCTCCCCATTCGAAATAGAATGTTGCTCCGCGTACAGAAGACAAACATACAGAATTGCAAATTTGCAACAGAAAACACATACACGTGGGGCCCTTTTTTTTGGAAATATTTTACTCACATGTGGTCCAACCCCATGTGAGTGTTCTGGTAGATCCATTTTTGTACAAATGGAAAATTTGTTCGAAATATCATCAAGCTTGTTAAATTGAGTAACGGATATTAATTAGGTTTAATTGAAATAACTTTGTAAGTTCAGTGATTATATATGCTAGAATTAAAGTCTGATTGCTAAAGTGACTCATTTTGAAAGTGTAAGGGCATAATGCAAATCATTTAATACTAATATACACTTCTTGTTTCCGAAGAAATCCCACCCTATAAAATTCTTCCATCTGCCCAGAAACATCTCAGAAATACCCAAATACACTGAGAGAGATTGTAGATGTCCGGGATGGAAAGACTACAAAGAATGTTTGCCGGCGCCGGCGGGGCTCTTGGACACCCGCCGCCGGATTCTCCGACCCTTGATACCTCCGAACAAGTCTACATCTCGTCTCTCGCTCTACTCAAAATGCTCAAACACGGTAAATCTAGGGATTCATATATAGTTTAATTTTACATTAAATTTTCTTTGATTTTGGATGTTTAGTGTAGGTTTTCTGTCGTTTTAATGGAATTATGGTTTTTGTGGTGACTATGGTGTTATAGGGAGAGCGGGAGTGCCGATGGAAGTGATGGGGCTGATGCTGGGGGATTTTGTAGATGAGTACACGGTGCGCGTGGTGGACGTTTTTGCGATGCCGCAAAGTGGCACAGGGGTTAGTGTGGAGGCCGTGGATCATGTTTTCCAGACCAATATGCTTGACATGCTCAAGCAAACTGGCAGGTAAGGAGAAGATACTCCTCTTCTTCTTCTTCTCCTCCTCCTCCTTCTTCAAGGTTTTATAATTGCTGTGTAGGTATTTTGGAAATGAGTAATGCTATAATGATGGAATATCTATGATGTGGTCACCTTCAATCATTATAATGATAAATAGCATTATTCTTTGGGATTGTTAGGGGAAGTCGATCAGAATAATGTGAAGAATTGTATAATTTGCGAAGGCCGTGGAAACAAAACTAGCTGTGGTCTCGGAATAGATTTTTGCTCACGTGTTCTGTGTTGATTGCTTCTTTCCAAAGAAGAAAAATGCATATAATTTATTGCCGAACCATCAAATTTAAATTTCTTTTTGAAGTTTATTTTATCAAATCCTGAAGTTGATCCCCTGTCCAGTGCCCTCTGAAAGAAAAACAAGAAAGAACCTTGAACAGTAATTGGTGAATCTCTCTTCAACAGGAAATGCTGTTCTTTACTTCAACTGACTAACTTGTACCCCTTTCATATAATATTTTCTTGAATTTTTTGTACGAGCAAGTTCAAGGAAGTTTGCATGAGAAAGTACAAGGAATATTTTTAGTAGGTACATAATTTTGAAAAACCTAATGTCTATAAAACAAATATGAAAAAGTGAGCAAAATGATAAAAAATAAAGTTTATAGATGTTTGAAATTTGCCGAACTCAACCACTGTTCTGTGTGATAAGGTTGTGTTGAACAAAGAGGGGGTTAAGACTCAAAATTTACTAGGCTCAGCCAGTTTGATGTGTTCAAGATGAAATTTCTACCAAAAAACTTGTTTTGAGCTCATTTTCCTGCCAATGGCTAATTAATTCTTCAATCCAACTTGAACCTAGTTGAGACTTATTTGTGTAGGGTTGAGTTGTTTAGACAAGGTACAGATGTCTAATGAAAGTCTAGATGAGCTTCAGATGTTGAAAGAAGTTGTTTCATTCCTTCTAGAAAGGTTTTGTATTGTAGTTTTGTCTATCAGAAGTTAGGCTATCTGGTTCTAGTTCATCGCTAAACTAGATGTTGAATTTGTTGTATGTGTGTAACCATTTCTGTGGGTAAGGGAGAATGAGGCTGTTTACTACATCGTAGTATATGAGTTGCTTTGTATTGAGGTATACGAGTTGCTTTATTCTTGAGGCTATGTGGTGGAAGAGAGGTAGAATGGTTGTGAGGCTAGTTTCCATTGTGGTAATGCAGAAGAAATGGAAGCCTTCATACGCTCACCAATTGGGATGCTTGGTTGGACATAAGGAGCTTCATGTGCTTTCCTTTCTGAGTTGTGCTCATTCAAGATGGTTAAGTTCAGGGAGGCACGAAATTGTTGATTTCAACTGTGGCCTCAAAGAAACACTAAGAATAGCCACCAGCCCTTTCTATTCCGATCCCAGTGCGCTGTTTCCTCCAATCAAAGATCCATGTAAAGATCAAGTTTATAGAGACATAATCATGTAAAGTAAATTAAAAGCACTTGTGGATGCTGTATTGTTATGTCCAACATTTGGTAATGTTATCGTTAAAAAGGTCTTTGTTCAGTTTAATCAAATACTGTGTTTATCATTTTTCCAATCCATTTTGTGAAACCATTTGACTCTCTCTAATTTCATTTTATCAAACATTGGTAGCATATTTTTTTAATATGAATTACTTCTTGCTATCTTTTGCATGGTACTTCTTTCTAACTCTTATGAGAAGCTGCAATTATTATTGTAGTACACAAGTTTTATCTTCATCCAATCATTTTTTGAAATACCTTAAGAATAACTACCATACATCTTCAAAAGGGACTTTCCCTTGTAATCATGATAAGTGAGAAGTTTTCTTGATATTTAAAATATCAATATTTTGTCCTGCATATGTTAAATTCATATGTTGTGTGAACTGAGTTTTTCTGTACAACTTTCTTTAATTTAGACTGTTCATCGATGCTATGAAATTTTGCCTCTTAATTGCTTCGATTTGGTTAATGTTTTCCTGAATTTCACTTTGTTTTGAAATTGTTTTCGTCTTTTTTTCTCTGAGGTCCCTGGAAGGGCTATATTATCCAACTTGTATTTGAATCTGGATGTATGCTCATGGAGTGCTCATTGAGGATTTTCATATTACTCTCTTTTTGTTATGACTGACACTGCATCATATCTTTTCTTCTTTCTTAATGGGTAAAATCAGCATGTTTTTCTGCTCAATTTTGCAGACCTGAGATGGTTGTTGGTTGGTATCATTCACATCCTGGTTTTGGATGTTGGCTTTCTGGTGTTGACATCAATACTCAACAGGTCATTATTCGTGTGATTATTTCTTGGCATTAGATGATATTATATCTGTTATTTGTACCTGCATGTCATCAATAGTAACATGTTGACATCTATAGATTATCTAAGATGCTGGGTTGCTCTGCTAATAGACCAATTTTATATATAATCATTTAGCATTATTGGCATGGCATCAGTGAGGAAATTAGCAAAAATAAGGGGGACTATTCTTTTGCTGAATCATAGCACCATAAATAGGGAAATTCTCCAATCAAGTTCTTTGTTATATTTGCCTTCGTAGAATCCATTGAACCTTAAATAAATCTAATAGGTTCCGTCTTCTCAAAATCGAGAAGCATTTATGCTGAAACTTAAGGCTCTCTGGTATTTATGGTATGTGTCACATTAGGCCAATGACTATCTTTCTCAATGATTTTTCCTCATTTGTATTTAGATTTACTGCTTGTATATTTGGTCTGATAACCAGTAAATTTTATGGGGTTTACTATTAAACACACAGGTGTTGACACTCTTATTTGATTCTGGATGAGTTGATTTTACAACAAACGCATATGGGAAGATTGCTAGTTGCTTTTGTATTATTTGTGGTGTTCCATTGAGTCAATTTTTTTTAATCTAAAAAACCACATCTTCTGGTGCTTCCGGTTACCATCATCTGTTGTATTATGCAGAGTTTTGAAGCTTTGAATCAAAGAGCAGTTGCAGTGGTGGTGGATCCGATTCAGAGTGTTAAAGGGAAGGTGGTGATTGATGCCTTTCGTTTGATTAACCCTCAAACCATGATGCTTGGCCAAGAACCACGCCAGACAACGTCCAACCTGGGGCACCTCCATAAGCCGTCTATCCAGGTAATTGTGATGTTGCAACTTGGTGTTGTTCATTTCAGTGTTATTTAGTCTCTAGATTTTGATTTCAAGAGGTTATCTATATTGCAGGCATTGATTCATGGTTTGAATAGGCATTACTACTCCATAGCCATAAATTATAGGAAGAATGAGCTTGAAGAGAAGATGCTTCTAAATCTTCACAAAAAGAAATGGACAGATGGATTGACCCTGCAGCGGTTTGATGACCATTCGAAAACAAATGAGCACACAGTTCAGGTACTTTTCAGGGTTGCCTGACATTATGTGGTTGCTATGGGGTTTGTCTGTTTCGTTGTTGTGAAGCAAAGAACATTATTATTAGCTTGTGTCTGTTTATGCTTAACTATGTGAGCTTCCTTGAACAACTGGATTTTTTTATGCTTAATGAATCAACTGTTCTCTCCAGAAACAAATTAACAGTGTTACGTGCAGAGATTGAGCTATATTTTGCTACACAATCAGTGCAGAATGGCAACTGGTTGGACTGAAATAAAATCATTCGAGTGGTTGGAAATATCATGTAAAAAATGGCTAGTTGACCAACACATGCATTGATCATTCTTTTGTTTCAACGCCTAGCATTTGGAGCTTAACCATGCTAGTGTGAGAGAATAAGCATTGCATAAAATATAGCTAGTGAATATAGTGGATTAGAAAAATGGAAGAAGAAACAGGAAATATATTAGATATACTCTGTTAGTGAAGGAGACTTCTAAACACCCAGGGAGCTCTCCAATCAATCATTTAATAAAGGGTTTGCTGGGAAAGGCTTGGTGCTTATGAAGACAATTCCTTAAATCTTTTGTTTTTCGGTCTGATAAACAATGCTGAAGTGGAGATTTTCTGTCAGTACAGTCAGCAAACTTGATAATTTTTCAGTTCAAGAACTGACTTCTCTAGGGCGAGAATCAGTCCCACATTGGTTTTAATTCACTAGTTTGTGATTTAGAATTGATCTAATTTTGTGATAGGTTGATGGATGGAGTTATAATGCCTTATTTGCGGTTATCCTAGTTCCAAAACTGACATTTCTGGGACTGGACGTGATGAAGATTTAAAAGATAATGACAAAATTAACCCGAGCATCATTTTGTGAATGGACTGTATAATTTCAGTGAGGGATTTCTTGATCTCTTTCTCATAATATGAAACATGGGCATTTAGGATTTATTTAGGTCATAGTTGTGAAAGACCTAATAAAGATGTTGATTTCATGTAAATGTTAGTCCTTAATTGACATTCATGCATGTTTTCTGTAAATGCGTGTGTGATATACAAGCAATAGCAACTAATGCTTTTTCTTTGTGGTAAAATCTGAGGTTATATGACTTGTTTCTTTATCTATGGACGACATCTCTCTGCGAGCTTCACCGTACTTGTCCTAATATGATATCTTTCTACTATATTATACTCATTCAAGCACTTTTTTTTCGGGTTCAAATGCACAGGAGATGCTAAATCTAGCTACCAAATATAATAAAGCAGTTCAGGAGGAGGATGAATTACCCCCGGAGAAGTTAGCTATTGCTAATGTGGGAAGGCAAGACGCCAAGAAGCACCTCGAGGAGCACGTTTCAAACTTGATGTCTTCCAACATTATTCAGACACTGGGAACGATGCTAGACACTGTTGTCTTCTAGAGTCGATAAACTCAATTTCTTGAGGTTGGTTAAACCAAATTTGATATGTGATTTGTTTTCTCTTGGATTCGATCAACACTTTTCAAGAACTGGGAGAGTGCAACTATCTCGTACATGATTCTATTTCAAATTTGTCATGATTTCCTCTTGTATTTATTCTGGTAGGGATAACTAGGTATACTCACCAATCATTCATAATTTGTACAATCTTTGAATGAAGGTTTATTCGAACCATATTTGAAGTGATTGACGATTGATATCTACTAAAAATATATTATATAAAAGATTAAGACGAATTAGTTAGACGGTCAATTTCTACAAGAATAATTGTTAGCCATATTTGTAATTTTTCATTTAAAAGCTTAAGTCATTAAAGAAGGAGCGTGTGTATTTATCTAATTTTATTTTCTTCCAATAGACGATAAATTGATTGTAGGCTTCGAGGAATACTTTGTGGATTGATCTCAAATGGTTGTATTTTCTCGAGCATTTCCCGTCCATAACAAGACATTTTGCTAACCAAACATTGTATGTAACAAAGATATCGGTGTCATCCTGCAAAGATCCTTGCTGGTATAACCTCTGTCCTTTCTGCCTTTTACCATTGGCCACAAAATCCTGTGCTTTCTCGAAGACACGACTCTATAATAGAAGGAGAAACCAGCAAGCAACAAGACATGAGACAAAAAACTTTACAATCTTCCCCCAACTGGCCCACCTACCCACCCACCTCTCATTTTTCTCATCCCTTATCTTTAGATACATATACGTACAACATTATTTTGGGTGGCTAAATAGAGAAGATGAGTCTGTCAAACCCAAATAATACCTCCATGATTGAGATGTTGACCTTCACTTAGGAAAAAAAGATGTTTTTCTATGCCAATTTGGACTAATGGACCACATAGTACACGTGTGTGGGCTCTTACCATCTCACCAAACTGTCATTTGTTTCATGTTTTCTTCCACAATATTATTGTTCCTTGTTTTAGTTGGTTCATTCTCCCTCCCTCCCTCCCTCCCTCTGTGTGTGACTAGCAATTTCTGCTGGATAACTTTTACCCTAGACTTAGGTTATGGTATCTTCACACAGTAACACACATTCTTCTATTTTAAGTCACTTTCAACCTATTGGTAAACAGGACTCAAAATGACTTTCTTGATATGCTTGGAACATTTAATTAGACAATTCCTGAAATGAAGGGTAAAGTTATTACTGTTTCTTTGGTAACATGTTTTGTTATACTAACTATTAGTTAGTGTTTAGAAAAAATACTTTTTGGTCATGTTTGGTTTGTTAAATTAAGTAGTACTAAAAATAGTAACCGATAAATTTTGTCGCATGTCTATCTTTTTTTGTAATTCTATCTAGATACTAAAACCAAGTGATGAATGAAGTCATTCATGTTGTCTTTTTGATGAACATCAAGCATGATGAGTACAATTAAAATGAAGAATCTATTGTCAAAAACAAATTGCATGTGCGTCTTTATAACTTTTGAAACTCATATTGATACCACAATTTTTATTTGTTTCATCACTTTTTAATTGCACTAAAGTTCGCCAACCTTTGCTCATGATTAGACTTGTATCTCTTACTTTTTTCTTCTTTGCATTATTATCCTTAACCTTCTATTAATTTTCACATCTTGTCTTGGTGATCGTTACGTCCAAAGTATGTGAGAATGACGTCAAAAGACTTATTTGACCCTTAAATTTTTTATAAGCAATAAAAATAACAAATATAGAAGTACGATAGAATACTTTCCCATCGTTTCACAACACACTGACATAATATTTGAATAGAAATCATTATACCCTTGTTTGAAACCCATTTTGAGTAGAGAAGAATTTTTGGAATAATGATTGATGTAAGAATGTGTGGTTGAAAAGTGATGAAAAGTTTTTGATTTATGTGTAATATTATTTTATTAGGAGAATGTGTTGTTGAAATGAGAAAGAGAAAGAGAAAGAGAGAGAAATTAATGGGTGTCAAACGGATGAGAGTGTTATAAAAGAGTTAAATAATATAAGTGAAATGGGTGAAGGTTATAGATCTTTAATTAATTAAAAGATCTTGCTACGTGTACCAAATCATTTACATAATGGTTTACCTAGGAGACACGTGGCGGCCCACAACAAGTAAAATATGTGATGTGTGCATGTAATCACCATTTGCGCAATTGTGTCTATAATTAAAGACTATTAATATGTGCACATGTTGTGACCTTGAAATATATGCACATGTATGCATTAAACTCATTGAATTATCATAAAATGTGTTTTAGGTGAATAAACAATAGTATATCACCTATAAAAGTACTATCACAATATAATTGTCCAACTAACCTCATTTATTACATAGTAATTAAGATTAAACTTGTCGGGCTTAGCGAGGTCTATATAGAAACTTTTCGAGAATGATATATAGACAAGTGACATGCGCAAAGAAGTCTTGAGTACAATAATACACGTTACTGTAATTTTTACTATTATTATTATCCACGGCTTGATTTTAACCTTTTTCTTTTACTATATATAATTTACCAAAGATAAGTTTGTTATCAATATTGAGAATATGTTGATCCAATAATTTACGGTTCTTCTTGAAGTCGATGTTGATAGTATATCCGACCATGACTTCTCAACATCCTCCTACGAAGGAATCACTTTAAATACAAAAACAAAAGACAAATTAGTACACTTCACCACTTTTTATATTTATTTTTGTATGTATATTTTTCTATTACACCTAAAAAAAATTGATTTTGTATTGTCATTTCCTCATAACAGTACCCTTAAAAGAAGGCCCCACTATTCCTCCCTCCATTTCATAGCCACACCATGCCCACTTTGGTCCATAAATTTTACTGATACAAAGTGTACAGTTCAAAAATGAGTTTATGCTAAATCCTGGACCCCTACTCCCACGCCTCCCTACCCAATAGAAAGACACAAACTCCACAGCTTTTGATTATCCTTATCTTTCTCGGGAACGATTCGTTCTTCATGAACGCAGCATACAACTCTCTGACTCTCAAACCATTTGCTTGTGTTGCGTTTCTAAGCAGACAAACCATCATATCGAGCCAATATTGTTAAAAGTCATTTGACAGTAAGTCATGGAAAGACAATATCAGAATACAAGAGAGAAAGATGAAGATAAGCAGCATCCAGAGCCATGTGCAGCAGCAGCCTCACCACCTTCAGCTTCTTCATCTCCTGAATTCTCCTTCTCCATTTCTCTCCATCCATCGGCCGTGAAAATCCCACTTGGTAAAAATAAATCAACCCTTCCTTCAGTTGCTTTAGATTTATCTCCGGCAGATGAAATATTCTTTCACGGCCATTTACTTCCTCTTCATCTCCTTTCCAACCTTCCCGTCTCGCCTCGCTCTTCCACCAATTCCTTGGATAGTTTTACGCTACCTATAAAAGAACTAAGCAACGAAGATAAGAGTACTGATCACCACAACTTTGATCAAAGCGTTGAATTCGAAGCAAAAGGGAGAGAAAAGTCAAAATCTTTCTCTTTATTCGGGCTACCAAAATGGCGAAAAGGTTGTGAAAATAGAGAAAAAGAAGAGAAGAAGGCGACGAAATTGAAGTTCGAGCTACGTCATGTGGTGAAAAGGTACATCAGAATGGTTAGGCCATTGTTTTTATTCAGAAACAGAAGAGGAAATACTGAATTTGAGAGGCAACCTTATTCGCTTTCGGGAAATTTAATGTTTAAAAACAAGAAAGAATTAAGAGGAAAGAGAGGTGAATTTTCAGCACCAGCTTCAATGAGGACATCCCCAACAAATAGTGGTCTTTTGGTGGCTACTGGCAGTCTTACTCCAACTTGTACTAGTGACAGCACCATGGAAGAATTGCAGGCAGCAATTCAAGCTGCAATTGCTCATTGCAAAAAGTCCATAGCAATGGAAGATAAATTGAATTCCCATGAATAGGTTTGAACTTGATGATCAAAATCTTTAATATATGATTTTATTTTATTTTTTGTTCATATTTGGCCTGGATATAAACATATTTCCGTGCACAATTAATATGGACGGAAGATAGATGTTTTCTATATTATAGTTCATGGAAGTGCTACAAAATTCAATTCTGTTTTCTTTTCTTGTTTAATTTAAAGTTGATGCTAAAAGAATATTACGAAGTTGTTGAATTTTGGGATGGTGATGCACTCGTCTCACTTCTGTCTATTCTAGTGAAGGGTGCAGAGAACACGATCGATGGGGAGTTTGATGATTAAATTAGAAATATATACTCAGTCGAATTGGATTATCAGATCGGATATGTAATTCTTGCGGTTCACTTTGACGAGTTTATGTTATTTTTTAGTGTATTTTTGCAAATTAATACTATCGAGTTATAGTTCTTTCTTGGTTTCCTTTGATGATAATAGGATTTTACTTTCAATTGGAAATTTGCATGTGAAAGGTTGAAGATATTCTGAGGATTATGAAGAAGTTTGAAAGGTCAAGGATACTTTTTTGGTTCACACGTATGGTGACCAAACATACCCACGTGCATATCTTTGTTAGAAAAGTTAGTAACGGCATTGAGACAATTCTTTCACGTCAAGATAATCTATAAAATTTTTGAATTGTAAAAGTATGAACGAGACAAAATGGTTGTGGGTCTTGTGATTTGATCTTTGGGATAGGATCTTTTCAAGTAATTATATCATATTTGGAACAAACTATTAGGCAGAAGCAAATGAAATCATATCTCATCTAGGGTTACAAACAAAGAACTCTATTGTGTTGACACTATTAGTCTATTAGAAGAGTTTGTTCATATTCTGAAGAAACGCTAGTTATATGCTTAACACATGCAAGCCGAACATTGATCTCGAGGAGTTGCACAAGTTGAAATAGATTACTTGCACCTGATCAACAGTAAAATCATATGAAGGTTCACTGACAATTGACGATATATTCCATATTGGTGATGTTATAGTTGTTGTCGTTAAGAAAAAGAAAAATGCAATTTTAAATGTGCCTTAGAAAAATCAGAAGTATTCAGAGGTGTACTTACTCATCGCAGTGGAATCAACAAAATTTTGAAAATTCTTTTACTCTAGTATGGGATGCTTTTATCATTTGATCATGATTAAGATCCAAAAGTGATGAATAATTATGTTGATAATTTGTCGTTATTTATGCAAATGATGCATTGGAGCCCAATCATTGATTCGATCTACTAAAAAGATCTACTTGTCAATAACAGGATGCTTGTTTTGTAGCCATTGAGAATGCCCTATTGAGATTAAGAGAATAACTAATGGGCTCAAGGAAAAAAAAAAGAAGAAGATATGATTTGTACAAGTTTTATGTAGGGAACAATACATAAATCAGGTTAATAAAGATTTAAATGTCACAGATCTATGAAATTTGGTCACAATTCAAAAATTTTATGTCACATCATTCATCGGTCACAAATAAAAAATTTAAAACAATTTGTTCATCAATCATAAAACACAAAATTTATAAGTCACAACTTATTTTATGGTCACAGAACATCAAATTATACGTCAAATTACTTTTATTGATCATAACTCGATTATAACTTAATAAATTGTGTGTCACATTCATTATTTTTAGGTCACACATTATTAATTTGTCAAATTATCCAATTATTGGTCACAATCAACCAAATAATTGGTCACATACACCCACGTCCATCTCATCCCACTCACGACCATCGACATAACACCGCACACACCCAACCGCGAATTAGTC
>CAIGRO010210597.1:0-10921 GCA_903798355.1 Fraxinus baroniana | reverse complement strand
ATGTGTAGTTAAAAAGAAGAGAGAAAAATGTGTTTTGTAAAAAAAAAAAAAAGAATCAAATAAGGTCTAAAATTTAAATATAACAATTATTTTGTCAAATTAAATATATATAATTTTGTTGTACAAGTTAGCAATATTCACTAAATGATATCGTGGTCAAATTTTGTATAATTCAAATGAAGAACATAGATTCGCATTTTTATTGCATTAAAACCTCTAAAATGTAATATATATTATCCTGTACCAAATTCAAGAAGTGCCACAATGGTCAAGTCTATGTAATTTGAGGCGGAGTTTCTAGGTTCGAATCTCTGCTCTTTATTCCATTGATTTTAGTAAAAATTGTAAAACTAAACATTTCAAAATAATTCGTTTGGGAGAAAATTTGAAATCGGGACTTCCCGCATGAATGTGGGAGTTCTATCCACCTGAGCTAGAAGAAATAGTTGGAAATAAAATGAGTTATCACTTATATAACCTAAAAGATTATTCATTATCAATATAAAAAATAAAAATAAAAAAATAAAAACTCTTCCCGACTGATCCAGCACGGGAGGCCGCGGGGCTCGCCGGGTGCTGAATCCTCCACTGCATCTACTTGAAGATAGAGAAAAGGTTATTGGTCATGAAGTACTATGCCTTAGTGCAATTGGAGCATTAATCTATCTTACAAATTGTACTCGATCTAACATAATTTTTTCTTTAAACCTCATTACATAATATAGCTCTACAATAACTCAAAGATAATGGAATTGTGTTAAATATATTTTTCGTTAACTGAAAATTACTATTGATTTGAAATTATTTTATTCTCAAAAGTCGGGATTTACTTTAGTGAAATATATGCAGGCTATCATTCGATCTTCATAAAATTAAATCACAAACAGGATATGAGTTTATAGGTAGAGGAACACAGGTTGATATTGTTTATGGTTGAGGAATATGACATATCATATTTAAGCATTATTCAGATTAATTTCAACAAAAAATGGTCATTTATTTCCGTATGAAGAGATGAAGTTTGTATTACACAACTAAAATGAGACTATATCAAAAGTGATATGACAAAACATATTACTTCAAAACTCTTCCATACACATAAACTTCAGAAGAATGATGACATTGATATTCAAAAAATCCGCCCAAGTGACAATATGACTGATTTATTCACAAAAGAATTAACGAAATCTACATTCAATCACACTTTTTTTAATAAAATAATATTACATACAAATTCAAGACTTTTTTTTATTTTTTAATCACATATTCTTCATTAAAATACTATTTAAAATGCACTTTTGAGAGAATAATGTGGCAAATAGGATGTAAGTAAACATATAATTTTATAACTTGCGAAAAAAGAATATGGTCTTGACATCTATTCTCATATTTTTCTTTCTTCAATCAATCACACATTTTTCAAATAAAATAATATTATACATAAATCTAAAATTTTTCATTATTTTTCAAGCACACATTATTCCTTCAATCACTATTTCAGAATTCTTTTTTTCCCAAAATGTCAAACACAAGTTATATGTAATTATCAATTGATTAGTTGCATCAATACTGAATTACCGTTGAATATTAAGGTCAAACCAGTCAAGTCGCCATGTACGACTGACTCATCTTTCAAGAATTTTCCAAATCAACAAATGCGCCCTGCATCCTCGGTACACCCGATAACTCCTCGCACTTTTCATCTCCGTTAAATTTTTTCTCTTTCTAATACAAAATTCCTATATTACTGGCGCTGCCTTTTTTCCTCTTTCTGCCAAAGATTCATTGATCCGTGAAATTGCTGTCTTCACCATCGCCGATCAGGTCAATAACTTCTGTAGATTCAGTTTATGTGTTACAGAATATAATAAAATGTCGAATGTCAGTTAATAAAATTGTTGGCACTTGGCACTTGAATTTCTTATTTATATTTTTAATTGTGTTGTATCCGCTGCTGGTCAGACTTTGATGACTGATGTTTTACCAGATCTGATGTTCTTAAAGTTTGAATTTTCCATAATATTTTTTTGAAATTCTGTGTTTAATAGAATTTCTTTATAATGTTTGTTTAGTTGATAGGTTTGGTGAATTATTTGAAGAAAGAGGGGCTTGTGTAATTGTATTGAAATGGCGAGTCGAGTCAAGGAGGATGAAAAGAATGAAAAAATTATAAGGAATCTGCTTAAGCTTCCGGAGAATCGCAGGTGTATCAACTGCAACAGTTTGGTATGTGTTCTTTCTTTCCTTTTTTTGTCGGTTCATGTTTTGTTTAATTTCGTCTGATTAGGCTAATGGACTTGATTGGAGATCTTCGTGTTCCCTTAAGAAAAATATGTTGTGATCAGAAAAGTGATTATCTTGATTCACGGAATTTGTTTCATAGATGAAGGTGGGAAAATGGAAATTTTGGTTGTGAGTTCATTTTTATTTTTATTTTTATTTTTAACTGATATCATCAAGTTCTGCAGTTAATTATCCCTTTGACGCACAAATTTTTGTATGCAAAGCAATGAGATGGCTTTTATATAATTGAACTGAATGCACTTCTTCATCCAAAAAAATGATCAAGTTCTTATATTTAGTGCTAGAAGATTAACTACGAGTAAAAATCTAAGTCTCTGCAGTATCTTTGGCTGGGCCATTAGGGAACGTTAAAATAAAAATTTTAGATACTTCTTTGGATTCTTTGGTTATAAGGTTTATAAAATTATCAAGTGTTGGAAATTGGAAAATAAGGGACACTAATGATCTACTGAATGAAAGGAGTAGTTTAGGAATAACATCTTTAAGTTGGGAATGTGGCATGCATTATTTATTCTGCTGAATGCTGTATAGCTTCTTCTGTTGTTTCATGACTTAACAGAATACTTCACCCGTCAAAGGAAATTAATTGTTAGGTTTGTATTTTAACTAGTACTTGTTATAAACTTGAATATTACAAGTTTACATTGAAATTGGAAAACCTGATTAAACTTTGCTTTTAGTGGTTTCTAGTTCAGTGGAAATTTTCTTGCAGTTGTCAGTCAGTTATGTTCACTTTCCTTGAGCAATTAAACAATAGATGACACTGCCCCATTTCTAGGTTGTTAACTAAAATATGCATTTCGAATTTGTTTCATTTTCCCTTGTGGAGTTGGGCATTTGTTAAACTTAAGGCTGAATGTTTCCTGCTTTGGCACCTACAGTTAATTGTTGTTTCTGAATATAAATATATCTCTTCTTAGTATATTCAGAAATAAGCTTTATATAAAAAGAAACTAATGTCCCATGTAAAGAAAACTGTTGCCTGGCTTGCACTAGGCTCCCTACAGATGAAAGTGGTTTGACTGTTATTTCTCTTTTGATTTTTATTAATAACAAATAGCTTAAATTGCCGTAGCTCATATTTGGTTGATGTTCATGAAGCAGTTCACCAATCAGAAATCATGCGTACAAAATATGTCACATCAACTTAGAACTTCTGAAAATTCTTATATCCACAAAATGAAACAAAAATATTTTTGCTTTACGAAAGTCACGTTTTGAAGTTTGAATTTCAAAAAATATATTTGTTTTTTTGATGATATCTAAAAATATGATATCATCGGTGATGATACCAAAAATCGTACCTGTTGATCCCAAGCTTGACGACTGAGAACGAGCATGAACGAGGTCTTCTAGTACCTGAAATAAAGGCATTGAGGTGTGTCCTCATCGCCCCTCCAATGCTTAAGTCAGAGAGAGAATTTGGGAAAAGATATGTGCTATACAATTGTGTAAAAACATACTTGAATAATGATTCAAGGCCCCATATTTATAGAGGTGGGTAGTAGTACACTCCTAGTAGGACTTATCACCTTATTTTTAGGAATTATTGTTGTGATAAGTGTTGGAATAAAAACAGAAGTCTTGTCATATATTACCTGCAGTACCTTCCCGAATAGACTCTTTATAGACCTAGAATTCTGAGGTAGATCTTTTTTTACCACATCATTGCCCCCGTGCATTCACTCCTAGAGCTCGCTGATTAGGGGTGGATGCACATAAGCCGATACATAAAATGGTCGGGCTCGTGGCATGTCCTCGGGGTGCTTGTTCGTGACGGGCTCGTGGTATGTTCTTGGGGTGCCTGCCCGTGACAGGTCTTTGAGGTGCCTGCTCATGGCAGGTCTTTGAGGTGCTTGCTCGGGGTTAGGCTTTGGTGTGTTTGGACGGGGCAAGGGTTTGAAGTGCTTGTGCGGTGCAAGACTTTGAGGTGCTTACGCGGGCAATGCTTTGATGTGCTTGCGCAGACAAGGCTTTGAGGTGCTTGCGAGGGGCAAGACTTTAGCTTCTGATAATAAGAAATCTATGAGCTGGGGCTCGCCTTCAATAATGAGAAAACAACGAGCTAGGACTCGCCTTCAATAATAAGAAAATCACGAGCTAAGGCTATCGTAAGAAAACCACAAGCTAAGGCTCGCCTTCGATAGTAAGAAAACCACGAGATAAGGCTCGCCTTCAATAAGAAAACTACGAGCTAAGGCTCCCCTTTATTAATAAGAAAACCATGAGCTATGGCTCACCTTGAAGATCTTGCCTTGACATTAGCTCCCCATAATATTGGAATTCAATAGGTAGTAAATAGAAATTGAAAATTGATGCGTGCAGCCAAGTCACTTTGAATGGAAATTATTAAAATAGCTTGTAGCATCAATGTAGTCCCAAATCTTTCTAGGATCATCATTCTTCTTAACGCCGTAGTGCCTGGCATGTAGTCATTGCCCCTATGTATACATAGTAATGTGAAAGAAGAACCAATCGCCTTGGCCCAAAAGGAATTAAGAGGACAAATTGTCCATAAATTGAAGTACACGAGTTAGGAAATTATGGCCTAAATGAGAAGCTATGACCCATTGGTCATCATTTTTCTAATTGAAAAAGATGTCCCAAGCTAGATAAACATAAGCCAGAGGAATATGCCAAATGAACATCATTGTAGAAACCAGAAAGTATATGAAATTGCAATGAGCCCAAAAATGCAACCATTCTAGAGGATAAAGGGCTTGTTCACTTTAAATCAAAAGAAAAAATATGGGCCCAACTTTCAATAAACATTCAGCCAATCAACCAAAGCCACCAACTATCCCTTATTTCTTCAAGAGGCCCATTTTTACTCCACAATCAGATGACTTCAAAGAATAATATATTTTGAGTTTTCTTTTTATAACAATAGAGTCACAAGAATACGGTATTGTAATAGCGACATTGATTGATAGGAGAAAACCGAGAAACAAACATTTTTTGTCCAGTGAGCAAAGGCGGGGATTGGAAAAAGGACTACAGTAAATTTGTAGCGGTTGCCGGAGACTTAAATGGCATTGCAATGCCCTCGACGGAGTTTTTCGAAGGCTAAAGTACACATTGGTTACCTCGACGGTGGTCATCGGATGTGAGGAATGAGAAGAGATCTGGTTGGATCATTTCGCCAAACACTTGTTGTGCAACAGTATTCAATTGGAGCAGATTATAAAAGCTTTCATCTATGTTTCTATTTCTTCCACTTCTTTGTTGGCGGGTTCTTGGATTCTTCATGAATTTCATTAATTCTTCCTCTCAGTATGATTTGCTAAGAAGCCATAGATTGGTGGGTCTCATTATTTAGAATGGAGGAAATTAGAAAGGTTGCCTCTAATTTCTTTCTTTGCTTTTTGCACTATTTTTCCTTTTCAATAGATATTAGAGAAGTTGAAATATTGCTTAAGCTGCCCCCAAAATATCATAAGCCTTCTTTAGCCATTTTCATGGCCTCTTTTTCCAGCTAGAAACCAGAAAGTTCATAGGAAGTATTTCTCATCATCTTCAATTTGAGACCACAAGTGACGGGAATTTTTCGCTTTTCCAGCTACACATAGCTTCTCCTTCCGTGACAAGTTTCTCTTCCTTTTTGGTGGTTTGATGCCTTTGATTTTTTGGTAGAATGAACTGTTGCTCGCTGAATAATATTTTTTGATGGCGTCTTGAACATGGTGAAATTTGGTTAATGTATCGTTTTCCACAAACGGCGCCAATGATGATACCAAAAATCGTACCTGTTGATCCCAAGCTTGACGACTGAGAACAAGTATGAACGAGGTCTTCCGGTACCTGAAACAAAGGTGTCGAGGTGTGTCCTTATCGCCCCTCCGATGCTTAAGTCGGAGAGAGAATTTGAGAAAGATATGTGCTGTAAAATTGTGTAAAAAATACCTGAATAATGATTCAAAACCCCATATTTATAGAGTTAGGTAGTAGTACACTCATAGGAAGACTTATCACTTTATTTTTAGGAATTATTGTTGGGATAAGTGTTGGAATAAAAACAGAAGTCTTGTCCTATATTACTTGCAGTACCTTCTCGAATAGACTCCTATAGACCTAGAATTCTGAGGTAGATCTTTTTTGACCACATCAATCAGAATGAACTCTTGCACTATTCCAATAACCTGAAAAAAGGGTCAGGAACTCTTCCCTGTATCTCCTCCAATGCCAAGTTACTATCATCATTATGGAAGAGAGAAAATATATAATATATTTCATTGTGTATTAAAGAAGATTAAGACTTATCTTTCATGCATGTCCCCTATTTATAGTCATAAATATAGACAGATGTGTTTGAGGGAGTCTAGGAATTTGTTTTTGGAGCCTGTTCATACCTTTTTTTTTTCCGCCAGCTGACCAAAGATCCGGATGAAGGATCGAGGTCAAGTGCTCTGGGGTTGTTTTCCCAATCTTGAGCTTATAGTGCTAGACAATATTCTGATCTCGAGGCACCAGGCTTAGGTGCCTTGGCAATGGTTTTTTTATTTTTTTGGTTCTTGGTGTTATCAGATATCAAATACCATGTTTGTTAGGACTATGGTGACTTGATCCATTTAATTTTTCCTCTTGAAAACTGTCATTCATGTTCAGCTGTTATCATCCTTATTACTGTAGTGAATCCAGTTAAAAGCTGGGCATGTTCATGTTTTCTGCTATTCCACTCAAGGCAAATAAATCGAGTAGGAGCCTGTTAAGTCATAAGAATTGTATTACTCAATTCCATTAAGCCATGTTTGGACCATGTCACCACAGGATATTGCTGGATAAGGGGTTGATTGATATTTCAATCCCCTTATCTGTTCTTTGGTCAGAATTGTGTCTATCGATTAATAATTATGTGCCTGCCTTTGACAATAGAGATTTGATGTTAGACATTACTATAGGGTCTGTGGTTTTATTAATTGGTAATGAGGAACTACTTGGATAAGATTTTTGTAACTTGAAAAATTTCTTATCCATTTTTTATCCGATATCTCAGGATTATGTACTACACTCAAACTTTATTTAATGTGAATAAAGATAGGATGATGTGATATCAAACTTTCTTGGTGCAGTAAGGAAAATTTGTTTGCATATGTTTTGATTCCAGCAACGAGATCACAAGATGATTTGCTGCTGTAATTGTTGGATTATAGCCGTTACCCAGGAAGTTAAATACATATTTTTGTTTTAATCCTGGAAACATTATTCTCAACCAAGATGAGCATAATATTTGTTGATATTTCATTAAAGTTTGTTAGTTATCCTCCCTAAAAGAAAAGAATTAGTTCAAACCAATAAAATGATTAAATTTAATTTAATAGCTTTAATAGATATAATATGTGCATTTAATATAATCAGAAAAAATTTAGTTCCAAAAGACTTTAGACACAAACTAGAATATGAAATAAGAGGAATGGATGGTAGTAAAGTGGAATTTGAAGAAAGACTTTTTACATTTTCTCTCTCATGCATATAAGCATGAAATGAACGACCCAAACATTCTCTAGTTCTTTCATATTTTGGATGGATTGAAATGATGTTTCTCTTTCCCCCTGGCAGGGTCCTCAATATGTGTGCACTAATTTTTCTACATTTGTTTGCACAACCTGCAGCGGGATACAGTAAGTTATAAGGAGTTTTACTCTCGTATCTTTCATGTTTATGTCAAATATCTACCCTCCAGAGGGTTTTACACGTCTTGAAGTTTTGTCAATACCTTTATGCATTTGTGAATACTTGCAGCCGAGAGTTCACACATAGAGTGAAGTCTGTATCTATGTCTAAATTTACACCCCAAGAAGTTAGTGCCCTTCAAGGAGGGGGAAATGCGGTACACTTGCAACTCTCTTTTCCCCCACTGGGGATCTGCTTGTTGTCTTCTTCCAGTTTTCTCAAAGCAAAATCTCATCTCAAACACTTTTTTTTATATAGAGTGCTAGGGAAATTTATTTAAAGGAATGGGATCCTCAGCTCAATTCTCTCCCTGATGGCAGGTTAATTTTTATTAGCTTGCTCGTACAAAATGCCGTTCTTATTATTTCTGCACCATCTTCTTTAATTTTCAAAGTAATACTTGTCTGATTTATATTTTCTCTGACAGTAACATTGATAGACTGCGCGGTTTTATAAAGCATGTCTATGTGGATAGAAGATATACTGGTGAGAGGAGTTTGGAAAAGCCCCCAAGGGCAAAGGTGGTATGTATATTACCCCTTTCAATAAATCTACATTCTTCATGATTACTCTTCAAAAGTTTTTGATCTTGTCTTTGCTTCTTGATATACATTTGTATTCTTCAGGGTGAAGCTGAGGACAATAATGAAAACCGGAGGTTAGATGCATATCAGGGTGGATCTAGAAGTCCACCTTATGAGGATACTAACGAGCGGCGTTACAATGATAGGCCTAGTAATGGTGGAAGAAGTCCAGGATATGACCGAGACAGTCGGCAGCATGGTGATTACAAAAAGAGTCCTGGTCGAGCTGAAGTTGTAAATGACTGGCGGCGAGAGGATAGATTTGGAAATGGAAGAAAATCTGAAGACAGAAGTTCTGAGGGAGGCTCTAGGTTTGACAGTAGGTCACCAGATCATCAAAGGGATCTGGATGCACCCAGCCCTCCTGTTGTCCTTCCTATTAGAGAGCTTTTGGGAGAGAATGTGTCGCCCCTTCGGGTAGCTGAACCTCATGCCGCCGGTGGCAGGTCAGCTGATGGTTCCTTACATACTCAGGTATATTCTTCCTCTGCAAGATTTCATTTTTACACTTGTTTCTTTATCCTAAACTTTTTATCTTTGTAGCTCACCTTAGTCTGAATTAATATGGACGAATATATGGTATACCGTTTGTCCTTAAAAACCAATTATGGTTGGTTTCTGTTATTCAAGGTCATATTTTCTTAGAAAATATGTGAACTGGCTCTTGAGTTCATGTACATGATGAAAGAAGCAACTCTCGCTTAATTAATTGCCGAGTAATTCTGTTTATTGATAACTTAGCGTTTTATATATGTGTGCATGATTTCCATACTTCATTTACTTTACCTTTTTATTTCATGGCTGAATGCTTTGCCACTTAGCCTGATGATCTTGAATATAATTGCAATGTTTCGAATGCTTCAACTTTATTATATCTTTATCTTTGTCTTTTCTGCTTCTTCCTACCGTAGAGTTGATTGGCATAATATTTCTTTTGCAGAGATTTGCATCCTCTAATAGCTTGGCATCCTCAATTGAGAATCCAGCTGAAGTCAAAATGGAAACATCCTTAATTGATTTTGACTCTGCTCCAGAGCCTCCTGTTACTACAGCAGTGCCACAAACACAGCAAGTGGCTACAGATACATCTGCCGTGCAGCCAACATCTAGTGGTGAAAACTGGGCAAATTTTGATTCAGTACCGGATGTGAAAGTAGCTCAAGCAGCTTTGAACTCCAATTCGGTGCTAGATGTTCTTTCAGAGTTGTCTATTCCTGCATCCGCTCCTGGTCCCTCTGCTGGAAGTCATGGTAATGATATGTTCAGTTCTCTTACAGGCAACGTACCAGCTTTCCCATCTGGTAGTTCACAAACATCATCGTTTGGGTCAGCCTATGGAGGTACTGTGTATCCTGCTGCAGCAATCAGCAACCCGGCCATGGTCTCCCCTGCAGGTGCCCCAGCTGCATCCCTCGGTACAGCACCGATATTACCAACTGGTGGAGGTAACTCCTTTGAAAATGCTTTCACTGGAGGGAAGTGGCCTGCCGTACAAATTCAACAACCTTCAGTGTTCCCTGGAGTTGCTGGCGTGCCTAATTCTCAACCAGTCACTGTTGGAGGACTTTCAATCAATCAGGTATCCCCTATTCTCTGGCATTTCTTCTGCTTAATATTTGATTTCTTACCTTGAGTTCTTAATCTCTCCTCTTGACCTCTGAAGCCATGGAATTCCCTAGTTGCCACAAATGCCCATCGGCCTCCTGGTGTTGAACCACAAATGTCTCAAACTGTTACAACTCCGGCCATGCAAACCTCTATTGGAAGTGCAACACAATCATATTCAGAAGTAAAAGCTAGTGGAAGAACAGAACTGCCTGCTGATTTATTTACAGCAAACTATTCTTCTTTTACACCTCCAGTTTCAGGCTGGCATTCTGGTCCCTTTCAAGGCACTGGGTTTCCAATGCAATACAACATGCCAATGGTCTCTTTTTAATCATCATGTTCTAAGTTTTTTCTTTTTTCATTTTTATAAATTTCACATGATTTTTTTTTTCTTTTTAATTTTTGGCTAGTTCCAATGCAATACAACATGCCAATGGTCTATTTTTAATCATCATGTTCTAAGTTTTGTCTTTTTTAATTTTTATAAATTTCACATGATTTTTTTTTCTTTTTAATTTTTGGCTAGTTAACTGCATTGTGCATCCTAATATAAAATGCGAGTATTTCTGTTTGCAGTCTGCTACTACTTTTCAGCAGATATCAAGATCATCAAATCCTTTTGATGCCAGAAATGAACCTTCTCCTGTTCAAGCTGCAATGGTATGTTACCTTTCTCATTGGATTGATTTACCTTTGTGGATAAGTGATTATTTATCTTGGTTTTGTATGCATCTTTCTATCGATCACTCAAGTTT
>CAIGRO010210588.1:0-12811 GCA_903798355.1 Fraxinus baroniana | reverse complement strand
TTTAAACTAAAGTATAAAGGAATGATAATTGTGACTTTTTATCAAAAAAATCTACCTTGCCACGTGTACCTGTTTTCTAGTAGGGATTTAAATCCCTGGATAAGTAGCACTACCCTTTACGCTAATGCTGATCATAAGAAAATCAATTCAGGGCAGACATATAACAACTTTCAAAGGAAGGAAAGCAGAAAAGGTTGAATTATTCTAAGATGGTTAAATAAAATGAAAAAAAAAACTGAGTTATATTAAAAGGATGTTTGATGGATATTATTGATAAAAGACTATATTTTAAATAGTGATATGATGAGAAATATATTGTTAAAAAGTAAGAAAAGTTATTGATATGATGGAAAATATTACTTTATTGAAGAATGTGCGGTTGAAAATGAATTTTAAAAAAAATGTATTTTGAGATAATGTGTGTCAAACATGGGCTAGTATGTAAGCAATTTTATGGTAGCATTTTTTGCTCTGCGTTCGCATATAGGCCTACCCACTTGAGCATGTCTCAGGACCAATTTGAGCATGCTCTCTTTCGGGACAATCGAACTTAGCCACTTAGGCCAATAACCTGACATGACTTTAATTTTAAGGAAAATTGCAACAACGATTCCTAACATTTTCAATTTTTGTAGATTTTATCTTGGCATTCAATTTGTGCCAACGAATGTTCTTAACCTTTCAAAAATATGCAGCTAAGTCCAAACGGATGGAAACCATTCATTTGACAGTTAATTGACTAAAAAAATTGATTTTGATCAAATTTGGTAAGGACAAAATGGTAACTTAATTAATTCCATATTATAAAAAGAAAACAAAATTAGAAAAAAAAATTAAAACAACCATAAACACCTTATCTTCCCCCTGCCGCACCTGCACCCTAAACCTCCCAATCAAAACCACCCCTTCTTTTTTCTCTGGCGAGCCATACCAAAAACAGCTACCACCACCACCTCTGATCCACATTGCCACCACCATCATCACAACTCCCCTCACCACCATCCACTACCAGTTTCGACACCCCACCGCCACCTTCCAACCTACTCCATATTTACCGCTGTAGATTTGAAAATAAACTAAGAAAACTCACCTCATACTCGAAAATCAAACCAAGAAAACTCACCCACAGTCGAACAACAGCCATCACCGCACCCACACGATGTCGCACCTAAATTGATACCACCACTACCATCTCGAACTGCTAACAACCTCTACAACGAAAACCCATAGCCAAAAGTGAAATGATTGTCAAATCCTCTGCAATTTTGAAATCTCAAAATTGACACCAAAGATCTAAGAATCGAATCTCCAACAATCACCACCATCACTAACGATGGTCAAATCTCTACACAACCACAATCGAATTTCATAAAATTCAAAAACGAAAATAAAACTATTACAAAGCTCCAATAGATTTAGAGCTTGTTTGGAAGAGATTAAAATCAATTTAAAATTGAAAATTCAGCAGTTATTGTTGACTTTTATTAAACGAAAGAGACCCAATAACGATTATATTTCAATTTTAATTGGTACCAAACGTGCTCTTATTAAGCTATTGTATCTTATACGATTCACTCCTTAAATAGCCATTTCTTACCATGAAATAACCATAAACCACAATTAAAGAGGACAAACAGAAGGGGCTCTAATAGAGAGTTCACTAACCGCCTGGCCCCTGGGTTCTAGGTTTTTCATGATAGTGGGTTGGGGTAAGGTAGGTGGATAGATTTTTTTTTCCTTTGTTATTATTTTATGTAAAATTTGTGTAATTACCATTTTGCCCTTATCAAATTTGATCAAAATCAATTTTTTGGTCAACTAATGGTCAAATGGATGATTTCCATCCGTTTGGAACCCAGCTGCATATTTCTAAAAGGTTAGTGATGTTCGTTGGCACAAATTGAAAGTTATGATAAAGTATACAAAAATTGAAAAAGTTAGGAACCGCTACTGCAAACCCATCAAGCTCAAACGGACAATTTGATCCGATCAAAACTCAAAAAAATAAAATAAAATAAATGAGCACTTGAATTTTTAGATTGATCTGCTTAAACAAATCATCATCTTGTAGGTCCATGTTGAGAAAAAATCACATATCGATTAGCTATTGAAATATATGGACTTGATTTACTTGTCTTAAAAGTTTTGACATTTTAAGATTGAATACAAGTCTAATAAGTAACTAATGGATCCTCGAATTTTTAAAAGTTACAAGTTAACCTTCAACGTCCCCCGACCCATCATAGATTATTTAATTCAAATTTCTAATTACCATCTCAAGTGAAGAAACAAAACATAAATTTACAATGGTGCAATTTTCAATTTTCTTTGCCATGGGAATCACAGCAGATCCGAATTGAATGGATCAAATAGGAAATTTAGCCTTGATCCCCATTATTTTTAAAATATATATTTATATATTTTTTTCAATCATACATTCTTCAATAAAATAATATTACACGCAAATTCAATTTTTTTTTTCTTATTTTTAACTATACATTCTCCATCAATCTACTATTCAAAACTACATTCTTAAAAAAAATGCAACTCAAATAGGCTCTCAGATTCTCATCTGCGAGACACCATGACATTTAAAGAAAGAAAGAATTTGTCCTCATTCGTCGACCATTATTTCAAAACTGTTTTTTTTTTTCAAACTCATTTTCAACTACACATTTGCACAATAATATATTTTACACATAAACTCAAAATTTTTCCTTACTTTTTAAACATACATTCTCCAAATTTTCACTATTCCAAAACTCATTTTCCAAACATGAGCTTAAACTATATGGTCAAGTTCCGATATCCAAACCTGCGAAGTCAGATCCAAGTGGGAACAGTTTTATGCATCTCCTTAGAAACATAACATAATTGTGATGGACAATGATTTATCACTGCAACTATCATAGGCAGATGCAGTCGAGAAAATTCCTGAGGTTAACAATTAAAAACAAATTTGTATGCTATCACTAACCATTTCACTACACACAATGGTAGTATTTCACCTATACAAGGACACCTATTTGTTATCATTTTACTCTTAAAACCTAAATGCACTCTGTTGATCTGCAAAGGTATAAAAATTAGTAAAAATAAAATGATCTAATGTACACTCAAAAGAGCCAATAGATGCTGTCAACTTGCCCCGTGCAGCGCTAATCCAATTTGACGATTCACAAAAGTTACATCAGTTGACGTGCAACATCTGCAACAAACAATCAAATGATGTTACAACAGTAGCCATGCCTGATTTATAAGATGAAGTACAGGAAAAAGACAGATGGAGGAAGAAGGAAATTCTACGAGCAAATGAACCATTCACACTGCATTGATTTTTCTAAAAAAATATAATAAATTATCACAGCTTAAATACAAATTAAGTGTAGATATCCCGAGCTAAAATTTTAGCCTAGGAAATAATCGGGCATATAATAAGTAAACAAACAGATTTAAATAATGAAATTATACTCAGAAATTTGAAAAACCACACTATACCTCATTCTATAAGCTCCAGATATTTGTTGAGTACATCAAACACAAGATAAAATTAATATGATATTTGGCAGGTAAGTAATATTGCATACCCTTAAGTACAGATGGTGGCGTTTGGAACTCATGCCAGACATCGTTGCATGAAGCAAGATTCATATTCAAAAATTTTGCAGCAAGGTACGCAGCACCAGCAGCAATCTGGTGAGGTTTGAACTGAAGCCACAGCGAGCTTTTAAGCCTGCAAAAAGGAATTTGGCTTTAGAGAAGCATCATTGGATGTAAAAAGCAATCATCAATAAGTTTATAAAACAAACAATCTGGAGCAATACTTACAAGTTCCCATGCTGATTATGAATTATCGCCACATTCACATTACAGCCATGAAGAGAACTTAACGGTAAACAATTTCCGAATGACATTTCAAGTATGAAAAGGCAATAAGCAAACCAAAGTAATTTTCCCTTACCAACTAACAAAGCAGCAACTGAATAGGTAAAAACCCAGGATTCTTCAGCAGAATGTTGAATGAGTACCCAAATTATAGAAAACGTGTTATACCGATCTAGAGAGATATCAAGTTCAAATTCCATCTGAACAACAGTATACCAACTCCATGTTGATTTAAACAGACATACAAGAAACAGAAACATGTATTTCAAGCAGGTAACCTTGGTGAGCAAGGCCAACATCTCCAAATATTGAATACAGAAAGGCTTGCAACAAGCAAGCCTATGCACTCTTAGGCATAGGCATACTGAAGAGTTTTACCCATAGAATGCCACCAAATCTTCCAGGCAGAGATGCAAAATATGGACTTAGCTAAATTAATCAAGTCATGAAACTACAAATTAGGATACCATCTCTAATATGGATATACGTTATAGCATATAGCACATAGAATATAAATTAATACCTTTACTGGAGGGAAACTCAGCAGATGTGTCCTAGGGGCTAGGGAGGTCAGAAAGTGGACAAATGAGCTTCCGATTCAAAAATTCTTTGTCAAGTCAGAGAACTCATTTAATTAATCATACAATCATTTGTATTTATAAAAGCATCTCCAAAAGACTCTAAATACAGGATGCTCTCTATTTTAAAGAGTCAATGCTTAAAAATAAGCTCCAAAATAATATTTTATCTTTTTAAAATAGAGTGGATTTGGCTTTCTAAATTTGGAGAGCCAAACTTACTCTCTATTATTACATTTTAACGATTGCATTTAATAAGTTAAATATTTCGGTGCTCTATTTAAATTATTCAAACCATATTTGAATTGATTGACTATTGACATCTAAAAAAATATGATAAATAAAAAATGATAGAAAATCAATAAATGTTTATTGAAAAAACCAAAATAGAGGGCAATGTTGAAGTGTATAACAAATTTTATCCTCTAAAATTATATATGTTAACTATTATACATAAGATGCTCTTTATATATAGAGTCTCTTAGAGATGCTCTAACCATAGAAAAAGACGACCACTAGCTTATAATTTCATAGGTCTTAAGAAAAGCCAATACTAGAAAATCTAGAATGGGACAACGGCCTACAGGAATAAAATAATTCTTGGATTCTACCTAAGAACAACAAGGCTGTAAGAGCTCCATCCAAGACAATAATGTTGAATAAATAATGCCAATGGAACTTATCCAATTTGCTCCTCCCTGCACATTCTAGTTTAAATAAGGGAGATCATCTTCTTTTTGTCATAAAAAGATAAGTGGACTCAAGGCAATCTTACATGCATCCCAAGAGTCCCTATAGAATTGGAGTCCTTCAATTTACACAGTCTAATCTAAAAATCTTTAAATTACTAACATATGTAAGGAATAACATACTTCTAATAGCTATTAATGTTGATTTTCAATAAGTCCTACCAAAAAATACTTAAAACAAATATATTTGGGGAATTCAGATCACTCCGTAGTAAAATGAGATCTTGGTATGTGCAATTTATTTATTTATTTATTTTTTTTTTTGAGGTGGTGGGGAAATCCTCCCAAGTAGGATCCAGATATGGGTGAGTTAAAAGTGAAAGTATAGCTAATATGAAACTGGCCAGAATGACAGAAACAAAAACAATATGCATTGTGAAGAAGAAAGTATAATAGCCCTCCTTCGCATAATACTAACCCTTACGTATATGGAAAAAAAAACTAAACAATTCAGAATCAGGTGTCATACACTAATAAATTTGTTTGTAAACAGTGGACAGCCCGCATATTTTAAACAGAAAACTCATGAAATACTCATTGTTTGAAAATAGGTAGTAGTCCAACCTAGGTTTTAAAAGAGTCCATTCATTAGATTGAATCATAATAAAATCTTTCAATAACAACTTGAAACATAGAACACCAGAATGCTCAAGCATGTTACCAGAAGTGTTTCCCCATTCCCTCCGCATCTTTATGTCATTTCCACAAGGGGAGGAATTCACTCAAATATGTTCCTGATTAAAATTTCTTATTTCTCTCCTCCAAGTTCACAAACTGCGGCATCCTGATATCATCTTAGGATATAAAATTTAAAAGATTCGATGATGAAATTGCTCATATTCAAAATCAATTCAACACCCCCCCCCCCCCCCTTTTTAAAAATCAATTCAACCCCCCCCCCCCCCCCCTCTCCCCTCTCTGAGTTCATCTATGCTCCAATGTGTGGACATGAAGGTGAATAGGTAGCTTTAAAGCTTCTTTTCTTTGTACATGTTGGAGAGATCAGCTATCAATCTTGGAAGCATATAGCTATCCAACCAAAAATCTTTGATGTATGTTTGTGATATAAAAAATAAAAAAAAATGAATAAAGCAATTTCAAAATAGTATCTAGAAGTGGAATACAAGGTCTGATATTTGAAGTTCTGTAATCATGTGACTTGGGAACCCTGGGACTCCTTCAGTATTTGGGGAGCAACACAATTTTTAAGATGATTTGGAAATCAGGATTTTTCTTTTCTGGAAGGGGATATTAAATGCTGTAGTTCTTAATTTTTTTTTTTAAAAAAAAAACCAATATTTTTCAAAATCAAGAAAAGGAAACCAAATTCCATCACCACATGCAGCTGCTGGGTTGTTGACAGAATAGCTGACAATGCTCGACAAAAATAACTCAGAAATGCCTTCACTAATTTTTCTGCCCTACCAATCGGAATACCATGTGGGACCAAGTGAACAAGCAAAGACATATCCAGCATATGTCATTCCATTGAACAAAAATCAGAAAGGGCAATGGAAAAATTAGTTCTGAAGCATCTGTGACTATCTTCTATAGCCAATGAGCATGTCTTAAGGTGTCATCATGGAAAAGGCTTCCAAACGATATTGCTAGTTCAACTTCAGATGAAAAAGAAAACATTTGATGAACAGCACATCGACCGCCAGCTAAAAATATCATACAGGTGTGCACATAGACCCTGCAATTATATGCCAATCCAAAACATCAATATCCCAAGCCAGAATGATTGCTCTATAAGACAAGAAAGATAAACACGGGTAACAAGCAATAATTCCAAACCAAAAAGGAAGAAGCGATCTCAGACTTATTCTCCTCTCTAAAGACTGCAAGGATGACACCAGTTCATAGGTCAATTGTGATGCAAATGCTTGATTGTCCAAGTCTCAATTTAAAATAATACCCATAACTGTTCCATGCTGAAATACTATTGCTCTATGTAATGATGATCTATAGTGCACATACATTAGAAGATAGCAATGTCAAAGAACAAGCTGAAACTTACCCTTCACTGATCAAATTCAAAGCCAAAACCAACAAAACTGATTGTGAAAATCCTAACTTTTCAAGAGTGGATGTAAGAGAGTCATATGGATGCTGCACATTGAGCTCAAAATTCAAAGTTGTCAAAATCAGTTGCTCTGCCTCAAATATTCTCTCGCGATAATGCTCAAACCAATCCTGTTCAGAAGTAAATCATTCAAAAAGAACGTCAAGGTCTAAAAGACGAATGGAACACATGCACACATACACAAACCTGAGAGAGAGAGAGAGAGAGAGAGAGAGACTAACAGTAGGGAGCAAACACAAGGGCAGAGTGAAATCCTGCTTGTGAAGAAGTTCACATGATGCTTTCAGCACATCATTGAGAGGGCGAGCTGTTTCCTCAGACTTTGCAGAAAGGAAAAGAGCAGCAGTAGCAATCAACTGCATCAATATCAAATTGAATAATTAGCTTTTGAAGTGATAGAGAAACAACACATTTTCAACAAATGCAGGATACTAATCTTAGATCACGGTCATCTTCTGGAAAGAGTTATACAACTCTTTTCCGAACATCGTCTTCTGTGCGTACATATAATAAACAGAGATTCTACAAAGTAATGACTTCTAAAGAACATTAAACGCATAGAATGTGGTCTTTTGTCCTATAATAACAATTATTTGTTAAAAATGTAACAAATTATAGACTCTCCAGAACCAAAACGTTGTATGTCGACTCGTGAGCATCTGGTGAAAAAGATTTAGCCTCCATTTGGGTTTCATTTTCTTCTCCTAAAAGATTTTTTTTTTTTTTGCCTTTTTTTTTGTTTTTTTTTATTGATAATCAAATATTTTATTAATCAAAAGATAATACAGAAGAAGTGTATTATCAATTTAAACAAGAAAGAAACATGAAATAGGGCAATCTGTCTATATGACTCATAGCCGCAGCATTAAATCAAGTAATGTCAAATAAATTAATTCTCTAATCTGGTCTGTTGTCCGTGTTTGATATCAAAACAGCGATTGTTTCTCTCTCCACACACCATACGATACAACTGGAATAGATCCCAAACAATCTTGCTATCATCGCGAAACTTTCTCTTCCATACTTTCAATACATCTTCCATTCGTCTCAGCAACACCCAATCTATGTATTAAGAGGCTAGAATATCGTTTTACATCAAATGAGCAGCATCACAATGAATGAATAAGTGGTCAATCGTCTCCCCATCCCTCCTACACATATAACACCACTCTAAAGACCCCTTATTCGAAGATTATCTACCGTTAATTTTAACCACACCTAGGACCACGAGTATTACCCACTTATAAACCATTCATTTCTTGAAGAGTAGCCCTTTAGCAAAACAAAATAACATGAAACCCAAAACAGAGGCTTATTCAAATACGAAGTTGTAGAACTAGGAAACAAGTTTGAGCAATGAAACCACAATTCAAATGGATAGCATACTTAAACATTGTTTGTGTCTAACATAATTCTCCTCCAGTATTCACATTGCATGGTCGAAAATGTTTCGGGAGTCAAATTGGCATGATTCACTTTTTATTTTCTTAGCAACAAATTCCAACTGAACTTCAATAAAAACCGAAAACGTTATACTTAATTAAAAAAGGGGGGGAAATTTACAAATCTATCGTGAGAGGCATGAGAGCGGCGAAAGAAGAATCGATGGCAAAGAACCATGGCAGTTCCTATGGTGGTTTGTGGCCTGCAAGGATGGACTATTATCTCAAACAACAAATCTCAGAGAAAAATATGGTGCAAATGCAGATTTCGTAGTAAACGTTTTTATATGTCAGTATACAATCATACATATCAAGTAAAAAAATGTAAGATAACTTACAGATCAAGACGAAATCCAAGATTTTGAAGGAACACGCAGTATGAGTATCGCAAGTGAGTCTGTTGCAGCGAATCAATACCATCTCTTGTTGAAGGAGAGCACCTCTCAATCTCATCTCTTGACACAAAAACCTCAACGTATTCAGCATTATTCTTATATTTAGATCGGTTGCATTTGGAGGAAGAAGAAGTAACAGGCCTGGTAGCAGTTGTAACAGCTGAACTGATGTTAAACACCGAATGGGCACTATCATGAGCATTAGAGTATTCGAGAGGCACGCAATGGAACAGATTGGCATGGTTTAGAAGACCGTTATAATATGTGTTTTTTTGTTGATGGGGTATCCCAGCGCTTCCCCAAGATAAATCAGATAACTTTCTCCTCTTTGAAGAAGGTGCAATATCAAGACAAACAAAATTATCAAAATTGGAGTTCTCCCGAAAACGTCTAGAGAAATCCTGGGCATAATCGTGATTTCTTGAATGGTCAAAACTTTTGTTATATTGGAGATTATCATTGCAGTTATTGTAGTTAGTAGATGTTGCCCTGGTGCCCATGTTATGGTTTCTACTATAAGACAACCTACAACCACCGTGGAAAGGGCCAACTTGCGAACGATGTGGCCGTGCAAGAGACATAGTTCCTGTTCAATTCACCAAAACAGGAAATATATGTTAGAATATCGAAAACAGTAATGTGTAAAGCAGAAAAAAGTTGTATTCTACAAGACCTTAGACTTTACTGCACCATATGAACAGGACATTATCATTCTTTGGAAAAGGTTGTGAGCAAGCCAATTCGAAAAATTATTTTATTAAGACGAGAGAAGCTATAGAAGATTCCGAGAACACTGTTTGAAGAAAAAATAGCAGAAAATGAAAAATCCTATTTATCCTCCCATAACAAACAGGTACACATTTTTCCACATTAGATTCCTCAAAATCCTTAATCCGATGAAAAAAAACTTCGAAACAAAATACTAAATTGTGATCCAAGAGAAATTCAATCCTAATTGTAGCGACATGGTGCAATTTACTATATGCTCTAAATCGGAATATGAAATAATTTACACAATTATCATTAAAAATATCAAACTACATAAACTCAATGTAAGTGAAATAGTTGAAGTCATGTCAAAAAAAAAAAAAGGAACGAAAATAACTTTCTTACAATTGAAGCCCACAAAAATGAGAGAAAAAAAATCAAAGAAAAATTAGTGTGTATCATGACAAACCTTTAGAAATTCACTAAACTAACAATCAACTATTATAAGAGAATTTAATTACAAATTGATCTACGTTTCTCATAAAAGAGGGGAAACCGATTAAATTTACCAAACAATTTAATTACAAAATGATCTTAATTTTCATAAAAAAAGAGAAGAACAATTATTTTTATCTAAATACATTAATTATAAATTGATCAACATTTTCATAATAAGACACGATATAAACTCACCTAAATAGCAGAAACAGCAGATCAAATGGCACCGTTCTTGACCTAAAGATATCTCTTGCAGTTAGAAAAAACTTGCAAATTTCCAATAAAAGAAAAACTGGTTCTTGATCGCGGCTCAATGGTTGGTAAAGGAAAAAGAAAGGGAAACATGCCGAGAGAAAACGACACGCTAAGAATATTCAAATTTTATTTTACAAGCATCCATGTAATTTTTTTAAATATTTATCTTTATCTGATTATCTCCGGATAAAGGGTCAATTTCACGTACAATTACTGAATTTATTTAAAAATTACAAAACGATCACTGAAATTTAAAATTTATAGAAACAATCTTTGAAGTTGCATGCACTTTCACAAACGATCACTGAAGTTTTAATTTGTTTCACAAACGGTCACCGAATAACCGTTATGATTTTAAATCAAACTTAAAGGACCAAAATTCACCTAAAGTGCAAATTTCATTTAAACAAGAATACACTATATTTTTATGTAAACTAAAGTAGATAAAAGTGCATTAAAAAGCTATGATATCTATGCATGATCATACAAAAATATAGAAAAATATTTATATCTCATATCTAAATTTATGGTCTTTTACGTATATAGGCGGAAGGATAATTAAAATATCATTTTTACAATTTCTATTTAATTTACTCCAAATGTGGCACTTAATAGCAAGAAATTTGCCTTTGAGGTGATCAAGCTTCTATACCCACATGTTTTGGTCCTTTAAGTTTGAATTAAAATCATAACGGTTATTCAGTGACCGTTTGTGAAAGCGCATGAAACTTCAGTAACCGTTTATACAAGTTTTAAATTTCAGTGACAATTTTATAATTTTTAGGTAAGTTTAGTGACTATTTGTGAAATTAACCCCCGAATAAATGCAAGTCACATGTTTAGTCCAAGTTTGATACCCATTTTTTCAAATTATATTTTTCTCTCTTCTTTTCAATTATACATTTTTCAATAAAAAAATATTACACGCAAACCTAAAACTTTTATATATATATATATATAAGTTTTTTTTTTTAATTTTAAAATAAGTTTTTATTTTATTTTATTTTTCTAAATAACGTTTTTTTAAAATAAGTTTTATTCTATTTTTGTTTTGTTATTTTATTTTATTATATATATATATATATAATGCAAAATTGTCATTTTAGTCCTTTTAAAATTAGGGAAAATAGTGAAAAGAAGTTGGATGATCATGATGACGTTATATGAAATTGGGTAGTCATGGTGAAATAAAATCAAATTGGGTTGTCATGGTAAAACAAAATTAAATTAGGTGGTTATGATAATACTAAGTATAAAGTTGTGTAGTCATTTATAGATTTAACCCGATTATCTCTCAATCTATTTATTTTGATGTATAAAAAAAACTTTTTGAATTTAAAAAATAATTTTTTCAAGTGTAATTTTTTTTACATATTAGCTCGACTTGAAATTCTTTAGTTCGACCCTAAATTCATCACTGCCCCATCTCTAGAGTTGTAAATGGATTGAATTCTGATTCGAATATGATGAAATTAATGGGAGATAAAGACTTCAAAACTGTTAGTGAGTGCAATTTTGAATTGTTCAGAATATATTCAAAATTGACCTTTTTGTGGAGAGAAAATCACTAGTGAAAATATGTTGGAGAAAACTTTTTCTACCTTTCAATCATCGAATGTGCTCCTACAACAACAATATCATGAGCGTGGTTTCAAAAAGTACTCAGAGCTCATACCTTGCATGTTTGTAGTTGAACAAAATAATGAATTGCTGATGAACAATCATAGGTTACGTCCAACTGATTCAGTATCATTGCCTGCAGCAAATGCAATATCAAGACAAGGACGTGAACGTAGACGTGAACATTGATTTGGACGCGGACATGTATGTAGAATAAACCATTGATGAAATAATCAACAAAGAAGCACAGAAAAAATTGCTTTAGATGTTGAATGAAATTATATTGGACACATACTTGTTACATGACAAAATATCTTGTGAATCTTTATCAAAAATCAATCAAGGGAAATGAAAAGGTGGAGACAAATTTTGTTGATTATGATAATCCAATTGATGTGATTCATTTATATGTCTCTAATTTCTTTGTTTATCCAAATGAAAATATTGACAATTTGATTGTGAGTAGTGTGATGGAAGACATAAATTAACTTTCTAATATTTGCTTTCGTTTTAGAAATTCAATTTGAAATATGTTTTACTTTCGTAAAAATTTGAAACTTTATTATGTATCGTTAATTTCATAATATTGAATTAT
>CAIGRO010210569.1:0-10243 GCA_903798355.1 Fraxinus baroniana | reverse complement strand
AACGAGACGTCAACGATAGGTCAACAGCGATTAGGAGAGATCTTTCAAAAGAGAATGAAAAAACTTGTGTAAAAAAGAATTATTGATCTCCTTAATTTTTCAGACTTAAGTGTTTATGTTAATTGTATTAAGGGGAAACGAACAAATATAAAGACAATAGATGCTAAAAGAACTTCGGACGTCTAGAACTAGTTCATACGGATATTTGTGGGTCATTCTCTTAGGTTTCTTGTAATGGTCAATAGTCATTTATTACGTTAATAGACGATTTTTCTCGTTCATGAGAAATTCCCAATTACTTGACATGTTCAAGGTTTACTAGGTTGAGGCTAAAAATCAACTCAGGAAAAAAAAAAAAATCAAACACAATAGATTTGGCCATTGTGGTAAATACTGTGGCAGATATAATGGATCAAAATAGCAATGTCCATGGCCTTCTGCTAAATTTCTAGAGGAATGTGAAATCGTTCCACAGTACGCCATACAAGGGTCTCCTAACAAGAATAGTGTTACTCAAATACGAAATAAAACACTTAAGGATATGGTAAGGAGTATGATTAGTAATTTCACCTTACCAGAATCCCTTTAGGAAGAAGCACTAAATACTGCATTTTAAATTCTAAATAAAGTTTCATGTAAAGCAATTGTTAAGGATTACAAATTTTAAAGATCTCACTATTATGTCAATTTTCGAAATGAGAAATGTTCCATTCTTTTAGGATATAGAGTTTGTTGAGGGAGGAGATAAGAGGTTTAGGATTTTATCTTTGAGGAATAATATGTATATATCTCTTCCGTTGCAGTCGACAATGATCAGGACTGGTGACAAATTCTTGCTCCAGATCTTATTCAAGGAACAATTTCGAATCAAGATAATATTACAAAATCCCATATACATAATTAAGAGATTGTTTCAGAAGAACAAATTCAACAACCTCAAAAATAATTGTCATTAAGGACATCCACCATAGAAAATAGATAGACAATTTTAGATGACTTTATAGCGCATGTTTGGTGTATATTTTGAGAGTAAGAATGCTTTTTACTGTTGATGTGATGGGGAATGTGTGGATGAAAAATAAGGAAAAATTATTGATGTAATGGAAAATATTATTTTATTGAAGAATGTGTAGTTGAAAATGAGTTTTGAAAGAATTTATGTCAAACATGGGCATGATTTAATTTTTTTAAAAAGTAAAAATTTGAGTATATTCCTGTTTATGATAATGAGAAAAATAATATGGCTCAAACTAGGGCATAGTCTTTCTTCAATAAAATAAAGATTATTGATTGATGGAAGAAGATTTGATCGATCCACTTTCATTAAGTTATGTAAATGAATAATTATCAAGAGTGGATTCATGCCATGAATAAAGATATAAAGTTCATGAAAGACAATGACATTTGAGAACTTATCCCATTCCCTGCAGGTGTGAAACTCATTGGTTGTAAATGAATATTTAAAATCATTTGAATGGTGATGTAGGGGAGATAAAATGCTCGTCTTATTACAAATAACTTTACTCAAAAGAAGGACATTGATTTTAAAGAGACATTATCTCTGGTTTCTACGAAAGACTATTTTAGGATTATTTGGCACTTGTGATATATTTTGATCTTGTGCTACGTCAAATGATTTACAAATTAAAGAAATCATTCTATGAGTTTAAGTAGGCTTTTCGTCAATGGTATCACAAATTTCATCAAATAATTATCTCGTTTGGTTTTGATATAAATTCAGCTGATGGTTGTGTGTATTACAAGTTTAGTGGGAGTAAGAATATTTTTCTGATATTGTATGTCGATCACATACTACTTGTCTACAATGATATATGCTCATTGCACTAAACCAAGAGATTTCTGTTATAAAATTTTGAAATGAAAAATCTTGGTAACGCCTTTTTGTATTAAGGATATAGATATATCGAGATCATTCTCGGGGTATTTTTGGATTATCACAAAAGAGTTATATCGATAAAGTTCTTAAAAGATTTGGGATGCAAGAATGTGAACAAGGTGATACCCCCATTGTTGAGAGTAGGGGTGGGCATGGGTTGGGTCGGGTCGATTTTTACCTTAACCCAAACCCAACCCAATATGATCGGTTTGATCAAAGTTTAACCCAACCCAACCCATACAAAGTTTGAAACCCAACCCAATTAAGTATCGATCGGGTTAGGTTGGGTTGGTCAGTTTAGGACAACTTATTATAGCAATTATACATTTCTAGTCGAGATCTAGTAACGTGGAAGGTCATTAGAAAAAAATATCAAAGTCGTCTAATGCAACGATAATCTAAGTCCATTATCTCAGGTCATGAAAATATAAACCATCGAAGCAAACTACTTTATTTTTCAATGTAGAAGAACAAATTGAATACAGAAAACAAATCACAGAACATATGGTAATATCAACCAAGTCTCATGATATTAGTTTCTATCTTACCTACAAATATATTACTTAAATTTCCGATGAATGTAAAGTCTATAAAATCATAACATTACGTTATATCAGTTTCTATCTTAACCCTTTTTTAAAAAAAAATAAATTTCATAATGAGATGCAGGAGTTTAAGGAGCTCAGAAATGCAATTCTAGATGCAAAGCTCAATGGAATCTCCATTGGTTACAAAGACAAAATCAAAACTCCTTCAAAATTTTAATGTCAATTTAACGTATAAACACACATAATCACAACTCCATCAAATTAGATATAAAAATGAACAATTAGGAGAAAGACAGAATCAACAGAAAAGGAAATGGCAATACATTCAGAAGGACAACTGACCTTGCCACTGATGACTTGGTCAGCAAACTCGTAGATTTGCTCTAACATGTTTTCGATTTGCAGCTTCAAGAAAGCTTTCAGAGAGAACTTAGGGTTCCTTAAAGTGACCCACCATTCACATTCCATCACTCCCTTTCCAGATTCACCTAATTCTTTACTTCATCTACTCAAATTTTCAGCGACATAATTTTTGAATTAGGAAAACATATTAAATGAATTTTAGATCCACAAAGAAAGCTAAAACTCAAAGATCTAACATAACCTACTAATAATATGGCAAAAAAATATAGAAATAGATAGATTAAAGTAAAAGTAAAATTTACTAGATTCTCGTTGATTAAGAAATGCCTTCTCCTCCTCAATGTTTCTCCTCAATTTTTTGCAATTGCAACCATGTCAGGAGAAAGCGGCGGAGAAAGCTTTACGACTGGAGTGGAGAGAGCGACGGAGAAGAAAGCGGTAGAGAAAGCTTGAAGGCTGGAGTGGAGTTTGGAGAGGCAATGGGCGTTTTGGGCCTTTAGGCTTTTAGCGTTTTAGGGTTTTATTTTTAACATGGTTTTGCCTTTTTTTTTTTTATTTTTTTTTATTTTTTTTTTCTTTTTTGGCAATNAAGCGGTAGAGAAAGCTTGAAGGCTGGAGTGGAGTTTGGAGAGGCAATGGGCGTTTTGGGCCTTTAGGCTTTTAGCGTTTTAGGGTTTTATTTTTAACATGGTTTTGCCTTTTTTTTTTTTATTTTATGTAATCGGGATGGGTTGGGTAAGTTAAGATTGGATTTGGGGTGTTAACCCGTAACCCAACCCAACCCGATGCAACCACCCAGCCAAAAACCCGAAACCCACCAAAAAAAAAAAAGCAAAAAATCGACCTAAACTGGTCAGGTTGGTTTGAGTTTTGCCCATCCCTAGTTAAGGGAGACAAGTTTAGTCTCAATCATGCCTAAGGATAAACTTAAAGAAAGGGAATACAGAGAATTTATCGTGCTTCAGCAGTTGGAAGTTTAATGTATACTTAGATTACATACATTCAAATATTAGCATTCATTATTGAAATGTTGGGAAAATATTTAAATAACTTTGGGATGGATATTTAGAAAGTTGCCAATCAGGTTTTTCGATATCTATAGAAAGTTAAGGATTACATGATCATATACAGTAAATCAGACCAATTAGAGATCATTGGACATTCTAACTATGGAATATGAATGCAATATTTTGTCCTTAGGCTAATAGTCTAGTATTTCAATAGGAATTCGATGATGTCAAAATTTATAGATATTAAGTTTCTAATTGTTAATGAAAGAATTCAGAGTAATTAGATTTCTATAAAACATATTAAGATAAACATTATGATTGCGGATCTGCTTACTAAAGAACTACCACCCAAGGTGTTTCGTGAGTGTACTACTCATATGTGTGTTGTGTCTTTTATTGATATGACACTTTAGTGGAAGTTTATATTTGGCTGTTACTGATCCAGACACATCATATGTTTATAGATATTCGGGTTATTTTGTAGAAATAAAGTATTTAATTTAGTTTTTACTCTAATTAAAGTTTATGTTTGATCTCATTAATTAAAAATAAGGTATGACCCGTTGGAAATATGCATGTTTGGATCATATTGAATGTAATTTTCGTGCTACATAGCCACACTCGATCTATGTCATTGATTGTGTGACATACGTGACCATTGAGGGTTTAGTTATGATACTTGTAACGAAAATCACTTTGATTCTATATTGACATAATTAATGTACGAGATTGTTCAGAGATACTTTTAGTTATGATGCAATTTTTTTAAACTTATAAGGTTATACACATTTATAAGGTAACACATGTAGTTCAAGTGAGAGATTGTTAGGAAAATATTTAATTTGTCGTGTAGACTTACATATGTAATTAATTGTGTATAAAAATTATCTTAAAGTTAAGTCCAATTAAAGTGATCTAATAAAGAATTAAAGTTATTGAACTTTAGATATCTAAATAAAATGTTAGCCTAAATATGTGTAGATACAGGATTTATTAGGGTTGTATTCAACCATAGACCGAATATAGACTGAATAAATAAGGTTATAGTTTCCAATTCACATGTAATTCATATTCTTTGCGAGTTTGCGTCATCTCATCAACACAATAATACAAGAGAAAACATATTGAAGAGAAAGATCTAAAATCTATAATAAAAAACAGGAAATCATCAATCACGAAGAATGAATCGAGATAATCAAGATTATGGAGCAAAGAGCCAAAGTCTAGAACAAAATTTGAATCTTGCAATTTTTATTTTTATTTTATTTTTTTCGGTGGTTTTACAGTGCTGTTGGATTTAGAGTATTACATTTAACTTGAAGGATTTAGTGTGGATTGGTCTTCTGCATCATGCCATCATCCTCAAATATCCTGTATTCCATTGCATAAGAGAGAAATTAGGAACTCTGCATAAATTCCTGAAAAATGCCATTAATCAAAATTAATAACCGATCAAATTTCTTGATGAACACGTTATAAATGTGGTTGAATTTCCGTGGCGAACAGAATATAAATGTGGTTGAATTTTTGCCCTTTTTGAGTGATAAATTCAGATCTCTAATCTCTTCGTCCACTGAGATTTTGACTGTGTGGGCATCTTCCGTTTATGTCATTGGTTTAGAATTCTTTGAAAAAAAAAAATATATCCCAAGAACACAAAACATCGTTTTAATCGCACCCATTTGACTAATAACTAGAACATGATCGTCTTTCTTTCATGTCTTGTTTTGGCAGAGAATCAAGAATAAGAGAAAATAGCTGGACTCAGCTCAAAAGTCTAACCCCACCATTCATCCCGACAAACGTGGGTCACTCTCTTTACTCAGTTTACACTCTCTTCCGCCAAGATAAACACGAATTTTACCAATAAATCCATTTTGAAATTGAACCCAAAAAGAAAATGGATTCTATGGTTCTTGATGGTATAATCAAGCGTTCGCTTGAGGTTAAAGGGAGGCCGAGGAAGCAAGTCCAGCTTTCAGAGTCGGAAATCAAGCAGCTTTGTTTGCAGTCGAATTTTTTTTTTTTGCGACAACTCAATCTTCTTGAACTTTATGCACCCATTATGATATGTGATAATGTTTATTGGGAGTTTTTTCTTTTTAATTCTTTCTTTTCGTATCAATTTTGTGGCGATCTTTTTATGTTTGTTTGAAAACTGGATTTTTTCGAAATGGGTTTTGTATCACCGTGATTTTCTTGAAGTTGGATTTTTCATTTCATTTTATTTTGATTTTGTAGGTTGACTTTAAGTTGGCTGTGTGATGATCTGCTTGTTATGTAAATTTTAATGCTTTAAGTTCAGGATGATATGAACTATGATTGATGTTGGTGCTTTATGAATTTTGAAAACGATGTGGATTGAATTCTAATGGTCTTATTGGATTGACTTGAATCAAGAGCTGTTTGGTTGTGACTTGTGAAAGTTGGTTATTTTGATGTAGAAATTTTCTCTCAACTTTAGGATGCTTTAGTTTAGTTCTAATTTAGAAACCAGCTGAGCATGTTTAGTTCCCTTATCTAGAGAGAAAGACAATGGATCTGTGAAATTAGGATTAAAAGCCTGTTCGAGAGAGCTTAAAATTCAATTAAAATTGAAAATATAATCGTTATTGGGTCTCACTCGTCTGATAAAAGTCAACAATAACGACTAGTTTTTCAATTTTAATCCTAGTTTAAAAGTGGATTAAAATTGAAAATATAGTCGTTATTGGGTCTCACTCGTCTAATAAAAGTCAACAATAACGACTAATTTTTCAATTTTAATCCGATTTTAATCTCTACCATACACACTCTAAAACAATTCAGAAGAAGTGCATGAGGTTGCAGGAGTTCTTGGAATAGTCCTTGAAATCGTGGTTTGAGTTGCATAAGTAAATTTCCGCTTCATCTAAAAGGAATTATAATTAGTTCTTATTATGGAATCAGAATAAGATATTAAGAGGCAACATGTTACGCATACATTTGGGAGCCTCAAAAATGTTTGTAGACTTGGCTTTCTCAGAATACAATATGTAGAAGCAACATGTTAGGCATATGTTTGCGAGCCACGAAAATGATAGGAATATATGCTTAGATGGGAAGTATGTTAACCCATCTTCTGCCCGTAGTCGGTTAAATGTCCTACCAACATTTTTTGTGTACCTTACTGTCAAACAATATTTTTTGCCTAGTGCAGTCTTTACTGTTGAACTGAACTAAATCTTGTCCATCAAATCGGAACGTGGGAAAGAACTGCATTCGAAATTTCCTGGTAGCTAGTCATGCGTGATCTATGCATTAGATTTGACCCAAAACATCGGTTTAAGCCTAAAACAGAAGGCAATCTGTCAGCCATGAGCAGATGTGCAAATAAAGTCATTCTTTGAACAAATATTTTCCACTTTCTAGCCATGTTGTACGTTGGGCAGCTTTCTTTTTACTTGGAAAATTTTCTTCTCTGTTGTTTTCCTACTTGGATTCACATTTTCCCTGTTCCGGCTCTACGAGCCCAACAAAATTGTCCAATTGGAATGATGATAGCATACCTTAACTAAAGAATGGGGAACTATTCTACTTTCACTTTTGTCCTATGTGCGCTTGTCTTGTAACTCTTCAATAAGATTCTCCATTACTGACAACTTTCACGTTTTATTTATTTTTTGTTGCAAGATGTTTCTGACACATAATAGGTTGGTATTATGGACGGCTACTATTTTTATAGTTGTAATTTGAATAGAAGGCTATGGGTGATGGACTTGTAGAACCATTATTCCCCCGATACACACTAGTACTAAACAAAATCGAAGAGTTTTCCTTCCCCTGACTCCTATTTCCCTTGTAACATGGTGAGAGTTTACTTTGCACAATTAATAGGTATTTGATTCTCCGGCAAAATACCATCAAACAGTCACTACAAATGGTTGTCATTCTTGTACACTTAATAAAGCTAATTATAATTGGTAGGGACTGTGGTTGCATTATGAATTAGGTATGGTACTGTAAAAACCTTACTGTTAACAAACCAAAATATTGTTTGAATGTCATGGTTAACCAGATCTTTTCCAGAGTCATTTCATATTGATTCATTTACCTTTAAATAAAACTTAAGTGCACATTGACTAAACTATCCACTATACAGAATAATGAGCAAGATTTTAACTTTTTCTTTCCTTTAGTATTAGCTTTTGTTACTTGTTTCTTTGTATGGCTCATCTTTATTGATTTATACAAGGATGTTCTCATATTTTTTTACCAAAAAAATTAAATTTCATTCTAATTTCACTTTTTTGTTAATTATATTTTACAAGGGGACATTCACGGTCAATATTCTGACCTTCTAAAACTTTTTGAATATGGCAGATTACCTCCAAAATCTAATTACTTATTCTTGTGAGGGGAAACAATGAATGTGCATCAGTCAATCATATGTACGGCTTTTAGTACGAATGTAAAAGAAGATTTAATGTGAGGCTGTAGAAAGTATTCACAGACTGTTTTAACTGCCTACCTGTGGCAGCTCTCACAGAGGATAAGATATTGTGCATACATGGAGGACTTTCACCAGAGCTCCATGATTTGGATCAAATTAGAAATTTACAACGTCCAACTGATGTTCCGGTAACAGGTTTACTTTGTGATTTACTATGGTCAGACCCTAGTCGAGTCAGAGGTTGGGGGATGAATGATAGAGGAGTATCCTATACATTTGGCCCTGATAAAGTGACATAATTTCTTAAGAAGCATGATCTGGATCTCATTTATCGTGCCCACTAGGTTTGAACTATATGTTGATTTGCTTATTGAGTGACAGAAATAACGAATCTCGATATTTTTCCATTGGACTTATTGTAGGTAGTTAAAGATGGGTTCTAATTTTTTTTTTGCTGACAGACAGCTTGGCACAATATTCTCTACCCCAAATTACTGTGGAGAATTCGACAATGGTGGTTCCATGATGAGTGTAGATGAGACTTCGTTGTGCTCCTTCCAAATACTAAATTATACAGAAAAGAAGCTAAAATTTGGATTAGGCAACAGCACAACTATAACCAAGCCAGGAACACTAACAAAAACCAAGGTACGAATTTTCAAATTTCACCTATGAAACCAAACATATTACTGAACTCCGGCACTCCAAGATAAATCTATGTTCTGTCTAGAAATATTATATAGACATTGAAGTTTTACATGCCTGGAGAAAATTCAAGAAGTGAATTGTTGTGACTCGAACCTGTGACTTAAAGGAAGTGTGCTTCCAACAATTTTATAGGGAAGTCGTGTTTCTGAAATAACACTTTTCTAAGTGGAAGTTTGATGCAAGAGGATCCGAGTAAGAAGAAACAGAGTTGTCAGATAGCTCGTTGATGGCGCTGAAGTACCATTAGTTGGCGGATTATCGTAAAAATGGCAAGTAATTGACAACATTTCCTAATTGGGGCCTTTTTGGACACTTTTTAGTATTTTGGCCATAACTTTGGCTACGATCAGAAAGCTCTTTTCGGCACGCACGTCATGGTAACCTAGCTTTGGTCGGTGTGCATCGATTTCGAGGGCAACTTTATCTTCTTTCCCTTCCGAATCCTCAAATTTTAGTTATTTTTTCCTTTTTAAAATAGATTACGAACCCGAATTGAACCAGATTTTTGGGATATTATTTCTTTTATTTCGTATTTCCTTTTGGTATGAATATTGAAATTTTGCTATTTTTGGTAAAATTTCCATATTTACTATTTTTTAGATATTTAACCCGACTTGTGGGTTATTTTCGATTTCATTGCATGATTAATAAAGATTGTTCTTGTTTCTTGGCGTTTTCTCTTGTTCATTCCCTGTTAATTGTCCACTGAAACCTACCTGCAGAACAATCGCTATTCTGCTCGACGTCAGTTGGTATAAGAGCGTCATCATCTTGTTGGGGCGAGATTTCATCATTCCTATCATGGTTGGTGGTCGAGGTCGTGGCGGGCATGTTCCGAATGAGGAAGTCACATACCGTGATCGTAACGTTCAGGATGTGACGATTGAGGATTTACAGATGCAAGTTGCGGAGTTAACTTAGCGTCTAGCGGCGCAGGATTTCGGTGATCGCGAACTGGAGGGTCACGATTCCGATACCAGTTTGAAAACCAGTTTCACAACCATGCTTGAGCAAGGGAACACCGTGGTCAGGAGGATCGTCATATAGATTTCAGTTGTCGGGTGGATCTGCTCGAGTTTTCTGGTACGTTGCAGGCTGAAGGGTTTGTTGATTGGTTGAATAAAGTAGAGCTTTTTTTTAATATAACGAAGTTCCGGATCGTGTCAAAGTGAGGATGGTCACTATCAAACTCAAGGGTCGAGTATCTGCATGGTGGGAACAACTGAGGCGTTCATGAAACAGACATGGTAAGGCCAAAATCACTGATAAGGAGAAGATGAAGAATGTTGGGAGCAAAAGAAGTCCC
>CAIGRO010210562.1:0-10190 GCA_903798355.1 Fraxinus baroniana | reverse complement strand
TAATCCATGTTGGGGGAGAACACTGCTAGCATTCGTTGCAAAATTTGTCTCGAAAATCCCCAACCATCTATATCTATTTCCTTTCTTTTGACTTGCCATGACTCTATTTTGTACGAGTCAATCCTGTGTCAATTTACTAATACCGTTGACAGTCTACTTATCAAATGGTAAGTGGAATTTGGATCTTGCCCTTTTCTCGGCCCTACTATTTCTCACAGGGATGGAGCTTTGGTCTCCGGTAGGGAACGACGAGATACCCTGTCCCTTCCCACCCTGCCCCTGGTGGGACGGGAATCCCTGCTCCGTAGAGAATTGGAGCAGGGACGGGGAAGATGATTCCTGACTCGGGCATGCCTTGAATTTTTGAACTCGCTTTGAATATTTTTATTTTATTTTTATGTTTTAAAATTTTATTTGTATTTAAAAATATGTAATAAAATGAATAAATGAGACGGTAAATGGGGATATTTTTATCTCCATCCTACTCGACTAAAATGTTTCATTACTCTCCCCACTTAAATATGGTTACGAAACTCGTCAAAGTACGAGCTTCTTGTCGATGGTCACTAAATTTTTGTGAAGTTGTACTTCATCCATCACTTGTTAGATTTCGTTCCCCTGGTTTTTTGACATGTCACGCAAAAATTTCACGTGAGTAGTTATAGTTGTTGAAAAAATTAGAACTCAAACAAATCATCCCAGTAAAGTGTTTCGTTACTTACCCAATTATACTATGGTCATGATTTACTCATCAAACTTTAAACTACTTCTTGGTGGTCACTTATCTTTAATGGTATTGTTTGATATTTATTTATGATAGTCCTGGTGTGTAGTGTCTATGGCGATGGTGCTAAGGTTTAGTGTTATGGTAGTGGGAGGTTGTGATGGGGGCAATGACAAATGTTGTGGTGACGGTGGTCTGTTTTTTTTAACGAAAGCAATAATGAATTGTAACACAGTGTTACAATAAGAATTGTGGTAGTCGTGGTGGTCCAATGGTATCGTGAGAAACTTTGTAGAAATAAATGTCACGTGGTGGTGGTGGTGTAACAATGAATGTTACAAGTTGTAGGGTTGGTTGCAACTATGTTGTAATACTGAATGTTACAAATGGAATTGTGACAATGGAACTATATGGCATTACGTAGGGATGGCAATAAGATGGGTGAGTGCGTTTTAAATGCTTACCTAGGCTTCTAAACTCTAGTGTAGATTCATTGGGCAGATTTTCTCCTATTGTGTGTAGGTAAAAATCCCGACTTGAAGGTGAATTGAGCAAAAATGAGAGGATTTATAGCTTGATTGAGGGAAATAGGATGGGTCTGCATTAATACTGTGAAATTGAGGACTTTATTGTATGCTTTGATTAGATGATTACGTAAGTTTTGGAGACCAATACTTGCCATTTGGAGAGTTTGAGGACCAAAATAGATTGAGTCAAAACTTAAGGACAAAATTTAATGAAATTGAAAATTCAAGGTCAATGTGTATACATGTGACAGAAGGACTCAAATTCACAAAGCTCAAACTTGAGGGACCAAAATGGAAGAGGCTTGAAGCTTGTAAATTGGAGCCTTGGGGTCGCATGAAGGCAATGTTCTAAAAAGCGTAAAGCGTTGCGTAGCATCGATATCGAGAATTAAGAATTACAAGATTAAGTGTGTCGATGCGAAGAATAAGCGTCATAATGTGTTTCGTATTTTTAATATTATTTTAATTATTTTTAAGATATTAAATATATTTGTATATAAAAATTTATTTTAATTATTTTTAAGATATTAAATATATTTTTATATAAAAAAATTATGGGAAAAAAAGGGGTGATAAAACATGCTTAAGCGCACTATAGCGACGCTTAATCCCGCTATAGCAATCAACAAAAAAAGTTGACCGCTTTTTTACACGAATACTCCGAAGCGGAGCGTTTTCGTCACGCTCCTCGCTATAGCGACGCTATTTAGAACACTGCATGAAGGTACCTCATCTGGTGCTTGCACAAAAATAAAAATTCCGCAGGTAGCATGTTCCTAATGTGTTACCTCGTCTTAGTCCTTTCAGATTCGGATTTTGGTATATTTCAACTTAAATTGGAGGGAAATTTGAGTATTCTTCAAGGCACGAATATCAAAGCAATCAATAACTATTTAAAGGTCAAGTAAACACCGTCTTATAAAATAATATAGACAATTTTTGAGAAAGAATATGCAAGAGAGGCAAGGGTTTGGAGCAAATTTACAATAGGAGAAAGAATTCTTGGTGCAAGATATTGATTTTTTCTTGTAATTCTAAATCTTTTACGTGTTTTACTTTAATTGTGATGAGTAGCTAAATCTTCTAGTTGGAATGAAATATTTAACTTTTGATCCTTTAATTTCAATTCATTCGTTTTATGGTATTCATTGATTTATATATTGATTTTACTTTTTTTTCTTAATGCATGAATTATCTTATCAATAATCCATTGATTTGTCAATGGTGAGGTGTCGAGGGATGAATATTTTATTTAGACAACAAAGTAAAATTCGATAATTTGATAGAAGGTAGATATACATATTTTTATTTGTTCATTAATTGAATTTCGAGATGATTTAATATGTTTAGTTAAGACTTAGTAAGATTTACATATAAATATTGTTAATCGACTTAACTAAATATGATTAATTTAAACTCGAGAAATGAAAATTAATTAAATTACAGAATTCGACTGAGTACAAATTTTGAAATTGAACTTGAAAAGCAAGATTAAAGGGGATAACTTGAGTAAAATCTTGAGTCTTTAATACTTTTATTCATTAATTATATAAATCAAATTAACATGTCAAGCTTGTCCAACACCCACGTAGATTATTTAATTTAGTATAATTTAGCCATTAGTTTAATTAGATAAAATTCTCTTTTCTCGAATAGATAGTTCAAATAAAACTATAGTTATTAATTTTGGTACTTAATAGCAAGATCATCATGAGGATAATACTTTACTAATCATCATATTATTTTTCACAATTCGTACACTTGCAAAATTAATAATAGCGGGGCGCCCCACGTCATGCCTTGATGATGCTTAAGGTGAAAGAGGCGGCCAGGTCCCTCGCCATTTACCGCCCCATTTATATTTGTTGATTTTTAAAGTTTTCCTCAAAAAAATTTCTTGGACAATTTGAAAATTGGGCTAGGGAGCTTGGGTAATTGATTTGACGTTATGCATAAAAAATTTGGGCTAAGGGTTTTTAAACAATTTTAGAATATTTTTTTCAAAATAACTATACAATCTCGACGATATACTTCATGTTCCGAAGCCTCCCCACAGGAGAATTCTAGCCTTGTTCAGGGCAAGGCTTCGCGGGGAGCGGATTTTTTGGATGAAATTGTCATTCCTACCCATATTTGTGTAACACACGCTATTACAAACGTTGTTCTACAAATCTCGCCTTAGCGAGCTTGGTATTGTCATCAAGTCACGCTTTACACTTTTTATGTCTTGGCTTTATGTAGGTCTCATATAGATCTGTTTAAGCTCGTAAACGCATGAAATATGGCATTGCCGAATAACCATACTTTACGTTATTTGAAACACTGATTACAAGTATCAACGGTGGCCACTGTTGTGGAAACTGGTGCTAAAAATTGCGTACCACACCACAAAACAATTTAACACACTGATGTAAAAAAAATTATTATAAAAGAATAAAATAAAATGTATTTAAGAATAAAAATGATGACTAAAAGTATGTTTGCAAAGGGGATATCGAACACAAGAAACTGTCTCTTGAAGTGGGGTTATAGGTGTCAATCCGGTGGTTCGGGCCGGGTCGGCCGGTCACCATATGAGCCCAGTAACGGCCTGCCTGAAAAAATGCTTGCCTGCTATGGGTTCCGGGTCGGCCCACAATTTTGGACTACAACCCATGCTCGCCCACTGACCCATCCCGTCGAGCCCATGCAGGTCACGGGTCGCGATTTGGCCCGTATGATTGTATAAATAAAATTATAAAAATATAGAATTTTTTATATTTATAGCAAAAAATATTTTTTTTTGTTAATTGTAAACTAAGAATTGAACAAAATGATANACTAAATGCATTTCTAATTACTATTATCAGATATTTATAGAATAATTATATCGAAACTAGGTTGGTACCTAATTTTACTATAATTTATAGTTTAAATATATCATAATTAGGTTGGCACCTACTTAACTTTAATATTTAATTTTTTTTTTCACGGGCCGCGGTTAATCGTTGTTAACCGCGGCTTGTAAAGGTGCAACCCGTGAACTGCCCGCTCGGGTCACGGGTCGGCCCACGGTCCCGGGCCGATTTTCACGAGTTTAGTCAGTCCGTCCGTTTTGACACCTCTAAGTGGGGTGTTCCTTGTAGTTTATCTTTTGCCAAGACAATGAAATGTCATATACTCCTATTAGGAAGAGAGCACGATCAGTGACATAAATAATTTGCAATTGTTTTTGTTGTGTTAATTATGCCAAGAATCTCTGATACCAATTGTTGAGAATTAAAAGATCACGTATTGCTCAATACCACTTGATATGAAATCAACCACCGGATTTTGAGATGTTGAAATTATATGGCACAATGATGAAGTATTTGATCACAAACAAAAGAATAAAGGAAGACAAGAAAAATATGGAAGAAAAATTAGGAGATTTTATTGTACCACAAATAATGAAGATAAAGAAGTATTATAATGATTTTAAAAGCTAGTAATCATTTTTTTCACACTATAAAATTATATAGAAGAGCCTAATATTTATAGACAACTATGTAGGACGACGTCCAAACCCTAATGGATGAGTTGTAATTGAAGTAGAATGCCTAAAACGTGTTAAAACGCGAAAAGGACTTAGGTAGGATAACTCGTCGCTCAAGCGATAGGCGAGCGACCATGTCTCGAGAGAAAACTGGTAGGTGTTGCTCGAGCGGCTAGCTAGCGGTAGTTTAGCAAAAATGCGGCGAATTCTCTTCTCGGTCCACAATTTCAACATCTTCAAATTCAATACAAATTCCAACTCCCAATAGGACTTCCAAATAGAATTCAACTTGAATAAGATTCAAATAGCATTCCAAAGTGAATTCCTCTTGATTGCATTTAAATTAAAAAATTTTGATTACTTTAACAAGAAATTCGTGTAACACCCAAATTCTAATAATTTTTTTTCTACGAAGTGTGAGGCATGAGGAAATTCTCCGTGAAATTTATTGAAATCGAAACATGATTTAGTAAATTATATGGCTTGTAACTAGCCAACATTTCCTTTTCGCATGATTATTAAGAAAACACTTTACAATGACATTTTTAGTGCACGAGATGAATTGACTGACTCGTTGAGCTGATAAACTGTGGTATGCATCTCTTTTTAAATTTCGTCATCTCAAGTCTTGTGCAATACATATTGATATGTTTGATAAGTAGATTAGACAGCAATTAACAGTGTCAAAAAGATAAAAAATAAAAAATAAAAAAAAATTAATCTAAACCAAACTTGCGCAATGGCTGATGGGTATTTTTGAATGGAATGTTCTACTTGTACATCAGGGAACGCATAATGATGTCCATAATAGATAAATAGTGCCCCGTTATTGGAGGGGGGCGCTGGCCCATCGGCACCCCCTCCAATAAGGGGGCACCATGTGTCCATTATGGACACCATTATGTGCCCCTGATGTACGAGTAGAATAACTATTTCTGAATCAGCCATACTGGAGATCATTAAACAGTATAATAGACAAAATTTTAATTTCATTTTTTTCTTTAATACTACGCCAATCTTGGAAATTCAATTTGAATTTAATTTTTTGGACCCTAAAATCATGCAGGTGGCACGTTTCCAGGCATTCATATTTCTAGCCAGTCTCTTTCATTATGATAGAAAAATATTGGCATTATTGTGTATTTGTCTCCGCATGGCATGAACACATTGAAACTTCAACGCATGCCCCACTAATCACCCCCTTCCCACGCCTTTGATCAAGCCTAAAACCAACACTAAACCACAATCTTCAATCTCTATTTATATTTGCTACTCACAAATGAAGAAAGAAAAAGAGGGTTTGATTTTTCAGTTGTTTAATTTGGTGTAACTTTAGTGAAGCAACATGACTGTGGATGATTCTTTCAAGAAGCCAGGAGCCGTTCCATTCAAGTGGGAGATCCGGCCTGGCGTCCCGAAGCTTCGACAACCACAAGAACCGTTATACGAACCTCGTAGTGAATTATTCCTACCTAAACACCATCACGAACTTCCGCCAAAACCGCCAAGCAATCACAACAGTCCATTTCGTGACACCCCAACGCGTAAACTTGTACCCCCACCGGCTGGATTCTACTTCCAACCTTCGACAGAGCCTCGAAGCAAGTCTTTTCGTGCTCGATCACAGCGTATTCTTGGCCGAGCGGAATGTGTTTCACCAGTTGGGTGCTTCCCATCTCCTTCGGTGAAGCGGAGAAATGGGGCCAAGAAGAGTATCTACAAGGTTGAATTTCGACCCGGGACGGAACCGAACTACAATTCGGATATAGAGACAGTATCTCGATGGTCTGTCTCAAGTAGAAAGTCCATCTCTCCATTTCGTGACTCCCCAGTGTCTTCTTCCTTTTCCTCATACCAGTCATCTCCACGTCTAATGGTCGATGCAGATTGGGCTGGCTTTGGTTTATTTTAGAACAACATATACCCTTTTTATCTAAGTTAAACTCCGTGACAACAAAATTATAATAGTTGTCTTACATGGTTGCGATTTCACAAGATATGCAAACACGAGTCAAAAACTTGTGTTTTGCTATGTAAAAGGGCCGAAAGGGTTCAAGATAGGTTGTATCAATTTTCTCACGTTCTACTCGTGTTTTGAAGTACACATACATAGCTAAGTGAGATCGAAAATAGTGTATACGTTCAATGAGTCAAAGTCTTGTATATATGTTGGAACATCGTTGTTGAGAATTTCAATAAAAAGAGTTTTATATAATCGTATTCTCTTTAATTTTAAAAACGAAATTTGAAACAATATTTACTCGAATAATTTATGCCAAATTGAGTGAAAGTTGCATCAAATATATGTCTTAAGAGTCCAGCATTTGAGCTGAAGAATAACTATATCGTTTCCCCGCAATTTGAGGGTATTTTTATCATTCTATGAGGCTAAGGTGCTCTCGCATACATAGTTGACTTTTTGGATCAAATAGTAGCAGTGTTGGCTATTGTTTTAGTTTGTGTTATAAGGTCCCATAAAATTACTCTTTCATTTTGGGGAAATTCACGAACGTCGAAAATGATTTAATAAATTCGAAAGAATTGAACGAGCAGCCGCATAAAGTGAAAATCTCATATACCATTCTGTAAAGTGACAAAAATGATGATTTATCCGTCAACTTTTTCATTATCTACCAAAAAATCAAACGTTTACTTAATTAACTTTCTCATAGTACGACTAACCTTTGGATTTGAAATCACCGTTATATACTCGGTATTGACCATAATTTACAAGAACATTCTTCAATCTTAATAAAAACGGGAAGAGTTGACCATTTGGGATGGCCAAGTTGGTGGAGCAAGTGAACGCGGAGACCGAAGATCACAAGTTCGAATTCTCTGTCAACACTTTCTCGATCGAGCTTGTCGCACCGGGCTTGTCTAGTGCGATTTATCGCTCATGTGTGGTTGTGGGCTACTGCACATGGAGCGAGGTTTACCCAGTGCGCACTCACGGGTAACGATTGCGAGTTCCTACGTCAAACAAAGAAAAGGGGAAGAGTTAAGGATTTGCTTTCAAAATGAGTCTCGTTATTGGCATGAGAAATAATTTAGTGTTGAGCAAATTTGGGTAAGTAGGAGTGGAAATGAGTGGTCAAATATTTTGTCAAGCAATAATATAATCACTGATTAACCTGTTTGGTGCACATTATTTCCAAAAGAATGCATTTTTTTGATTGATGTGATGTGAAATATGTGGTTGAAAAAAAAGGAAAGGTTATTGATGTGATAAAAAATATTATTTTATTAAAGAATGTGTGGTTGAAAATGAGTAAAAGAATGAGAATGAAAAAAAAAAAGTGACCCAAACATGGGCTAAGCATATAATAACAAAAGTTTGCAATTTTCAAAATAAATTAGAGGGTGACAAGGCAGCATATGAAAAGTCAAACCAACCCCACAAAATTTTGAAATATTTTATTTGCAATTAGTAGTTTTTCCCTTTTATTATTATTTTTTTTTCTGAATAAAAGTTCGCCCAACTTGTTAGACTTGAAATAGAATAAAGGACACCGAGTGATCATAAACTTGTATATTCCATGCGAACAATCAGAAAATACTTAAAAGTCGTTAATGTTATTTTTTTCAAAATCAACTAAGAACCAACTGATGTGGCCGGAAGATTAACCTAATTCTAATTCTAAACAATGTAAAAAACTTTCTTTTACTCCCACTTCTGGTGCCGTCAAGCCTTAGACCACGTCACGACTCTCACAACCATCACACCCTCGTGTCGCACGAGCCAATCGATTTGTTACATCGACACTTTTATTTGTCGATAAAGTTGTTTTATTTCTACCAATTACTTCAACAAAAACACTTCTAATGTTGCGTGTCCATGTTACAAGAAATCACATCACACTCATTGTGCTCTAATACGATGTTGTGGAAAAAGTATTTTATGTTTTTATATATTATTTTTATTGGCTTACCCTTACTATAGATTGCTTTTAAAATATCAAGGACAAAGGAAAAAAAAAATAAAAATAGTATGCAGTCCAAATATTAAGCAGTCCGTTCTAATTGAACTAATTGGATGATACGAGTTTTCAATAGAATTATGTAACCGCGAATTTTAGGGTTTTAACACCCACGACACAATTTTTAGTTTCCATATTGCAGTTTATAGAACTTTATTTAGGGAAGATTACATAACTAAGAGGTTAAGCCCCGTTCGCTAGAGATTAAAATCGGATTAAAATTGAAAAATTACTCATTATTGTTGACTTTTATTAGACGAGTGAGATCCAATAACGATTATATTTTCCATTTTAATTGGATTTTAATCTCTACCAAACGGGGCTTAAGTTTCAGCAATTTCAAATTTAAGAGATCAAGTTTTAAAATTTCAAACTTTTTCAAATTTTATTTATAAATTAATTAATCAAACATATATTAATTAAATATATTAAGGTCACAATTCCATATAATTTAGTCCCAAATTTCATATAATTGGTTACGTATTATTAATTGATCACAAATCAAAAATTTATACGTCACAATTTATTTATCGATCACAAATCACAAGTATTTTAAAACACAAATTATCAAATAATCGGTCATATATTATTTCTTTATCACAAATTATCAAATTTTAATATCACATTTTAATAGTTAGTCACAACGAATAAAATAATTGGTCACATACACTAAAACACCGCACCCCCGATCCCTATTCACCACCAATATTTGGTTATAATCAACTAAATAATTGGTCACGACACTATCCAACCACCACCGTCGCCGTCACTACCACAACAGCACCACAACACCACCACCAACAAAGCTACCACCACTAGATCCAATACACTCCCAACAAAAATCATCACAACCATCCTTGCCATCGCCGCCACCAGCCACCACCATCACCACACCGCACATGCCACCAGTCACCACCGCTAAAACGACACCACACACCACCACACAACACCCACTACACACCCGCGCACCCAACCCCAACCATCGGACATAGCACCGCATCCAACCACTACACACAACGCCATGCCCAACCACACCACAACCAACTACCATGACAGCTCCACCACCGGGCATAGCACATTACCCAACCACCACACCCAAACCAACCACCGCATAAAAAATAATAAAGAAGAATAAGAAGAATTGTCGTGCACGAAGGAAACTGCTGCCGTTGAACCATGATGAGTCGTCAGCATTAGTCGCGCGCAGCGTCGATCGACGGTCGCAGCAACGACAAGCTCGCTGTGTCTCTAACGGCAGTTGTGCGAGGAATTGGGGAGAGAGATGAGGGATAGAAGAGGGATAAGATTAAGGTTTTAGATTTTGGTAATTATGATTTAGAGAGAGAAGATAGATGAAATAGATGAATTAATATCTGATTTTTGTATAAATAAAGTTTATATCTGAAATTTGAAATTAAAACTTTAAAATTCTGATTTTGGTAATT
>CAIGRO010210551.1:0-13473 GCA_903798355.1 Fraxinus baroniana | reverse complement strand
GATTTTAATTTCTACCGAACAGGCCATAGTCTCATTTAAGGGTATTAAGTTTTTAAGAAATATTATCGTTACTTTGAACTTTGTACACGATGAAATAGTGAAATAACCCTTCATGATGAGTCGAGTTATCGTGATTTAATATTCAATTAAGATTAAGCAATAATAGATGAGATTTAAAGCGAGATAAATCTTGTTTCTCTTGAGACGTAATAAATAATTGATGATTACAGAACAATTTCGTGTTAAATTAGCAATTAGAAATCAAATTGAACTAATTTATTTGAAAAGGACATGACTTAACCCCTTTGTTCTTTTTTCTAGCCTAGTTTCAATTGTGGAACCCATCATTGAAAAACTGAGAAGGAGAATTTAGGAATTTTACTTTGAGGAAATTGAGATGGAGAATTTAAGAATATTAATAAATTCAATCATAACTAATGCAGATTTTGTAATTTACTATATGAATTAAAGGAAAAATTGTTCGTGAAAGGAAATAACTAGGGTGATAGTGGGCTGCTAGTGCTACTTTTCGAATCGTGTGAACGACACGTGCTGTCAGGAATCTGACACACTCTTGTTCACTTGTGCGAAAGAAGCACAACCAGCAGCCATGTGGTCGTTAACATGGGCCCACAACAAACATTGCCACATCCCTAAAGTGGCCCATAATTTAATGACAATAACTGACGGACAACTAACGCCGTTTGTCCGTAACCTCTTTTTCTTAATGAGTTTTGGCATACGCTGGGATTCCAGCTTAAACGTCGCCCTTAACTGAGGGCCACATAGGACGAAAAGCACGTGTTACGTATGTGTCCTCTTCGAAACAGACACCGCGAGGCACTGTTCATGTCTGTCTACGTGGCAACCACTTTAGGTTACTAAAATTAGTGCAGCATAAACAAAAAATTTGATATAATGTCACGTGACATTTTATTATTTAACTATTTTAAATACAGTCATATTTCTCATCAAATCACCCCTACATCGTCTCTGTTAATGTATTTGTCCGGATTCTTCTAATAAACTAACATTATTCCTAAAATTATGGGCAAATTTTGTCATCAGAGAAAACTTAAGCTATATCTCATGTTTACATGATTTAGAGCATGTTTGGTAACGATTAAAATCCTATTAAAATCCAATTAAAATTGAAAATATGATCGTTATTGGGTCTCACTCGTCTAATAAAAATCAACAATAACGATTAATTTTTCAATTTTAATCTCAACCGAACATGCTCTTAATAGTATGTTTAGCTAAATGATTTAATAAAAAATTATTTCTTATGAGGAAATTACTTATTTTTATTAAGTAATCTTACATACAACTATAAAAACTTAATCAAACAAAAAAAAAAAAAGAGAAAAAATAATTTATAATCACAACATTTTACCTTCTATCATTCAGGAACAAAACAATTTGTATGATCAAATGGAGAATGTACGTCACAAAATCACATAACTAGTGCCAAAAAAAATAAAAATGAATTAACCTAATAAAAATAGCGTGTCTAAATAAATAAAAATTGTACAAATTTCATGTGTCCATGAATTGCCACGTTTACATTAAATTTAAGCATCTGTTTGATTTAGTTAAAAATAAGATATTTAATAAATTTTATTAAAAATTGATCAAATGATTGATGAATATTTGATAAAAAATATGATTATCTTAAAATGTATTGTTGAATGTAAATTTTAGAAAATGGAGTCTAATTCGCCAATATTTGCAAGGGATTACAATAGGATTTTCAGCAAAATTTCGATAAAAGTTGATGAAATTAATTGTCGACTTTGATTTGCGATAGTGTCTTCAACTGAGATTTTGTTAGATTTTAAAAATCTTTCTAAATTCTGGTGTCGGCAAATGAGATTTTAATGAAATCCATTAAAGTTCGAGCATCCTCAATAATTCATTAATTTATATGAATTTCATTAATAGAAAAATTTTTAGGATGCGTTTGATTGTCAATATTTTCCATGGAAAATATATTTTTTTCCCACCTAATTTCTTACTTTTGTACAATTTGATTGATAATTTTTTCCACTAAAAATATTTTATTTAGGGTGAGGTGGTTTTTATTTTTCAAACAATTCACTGTCTATCTCATTCTCTCATCTACCCTCCAATAAAAAATTGACAAGAATAATATTTTTTAGGTTGAAAACTAAATCAATCAAACACGTTTAATTAATAATTCACATACAAATAAGTTTTAGACAATTCAATTACTTAAAATTTATTTTTTCATTACAAATTTCATACTCGCAATCAAACGCACCATTAAAGATTTGGATGAATTTCAAGGTTAACATATAACAATCTCTTTTGAAATTTTATCATTTTTAACGAGATTCTTTTGAATTTTATAAAAATCTATTCAAATCCGTAAAATTTATGATTTTTTAAAATTCATAAAAATCTTAATTAAAATTGCCTCTTTTAAAATTCTAATTCCGGGTTAAATTTTTGCTTAATCTGGGCAAATTTTGGACTTTCCAAAGCATAAAAAGTGGGGCCATTTAGACAGAAGGAGAAGTGTGAACCGAAGATTTGGTCAATGTGGGGGCCCCCAAAGTTAAGTTGAGTTGACGACTATCAGTCATCACTCAACTAGCACTCTTGATTGCATCTATTCTTACACGTATTATCGGCACACTATTAAAGTGGAATAGGCTCACACATGAAAAAGACTGGAAAAATAGTTTCATTTTAATTCTTCATAACAAGAATTGAATTTTAGCTTACAAACTCTATGACAAGAAGAGATCTAACCCTTAGCTATAACAAGTTGACTTCTCGAGTCGGAGGAGGTTGAGGACAATTCTTGTTACCTTGAGTAAAATGTAACTTGATACATTGCACGTGATTTGATTGATGTGATATTTTTACAAAAGTAACAATGGGATCATAGTCAAAATCATCCTTATATGCCTAAGATAGGTTGTCAAAAGTCAAGTGCATATGATGACTGTAATGTGGTACTGTTGAGCTATTAAGATGATACTCTGTGTAAAGTACCCAAAAAACCTATTAGAATTTGGGTGCGATCCAAATTTTTTATTGAAAATAATTTAGAGGTTTAAGTAAAATGTACATTAAGAAAAATTTTATTTGAAATACTATTGTGAAATCCTATTTAAATTTACTTGACAAATTTTAATTAAAATTCTACTTGAAAGCCTATTTAGAGTAGGAATTTGTGTTGGATTTGAAGAAGACATTGGAATGAAGAAAATCAAGATTTTAAAGTAAAGGATTCGAAAGTGGGGAACTGCGAGATTTTCGCCCAGCGCTACACAGCCATGCCGTCGTCACAGCGCCACCCACTTGTTTCTCTTCGACACACTTTCTTTTGTCCTTTTTCGCTTTGGACTCCGTTTTTGACATTCTACTTCAACTACAATTTTATTATGAGGGTTTGGACGTCCCCTTTATAAGAATTTGTAACTCCAAGCAACATTATTCCGGGCTCAAAAAAACCAATCAAATCACCACACGGCTTCAAGCTCGACCCAACACTTTCCTCTACTTGGGTGGTCCAAGGTTTCAGCCCACAAAAGACCATGGTGGTGGTAGTTAGCAAGTCCACATAGGGAAGAAGGAGAAGAGTGTACCAATGGTAGAGTCTCACCTAGAAGAAGCTCCCAAACCGGCTCCCCTCTCCCTCACTCTCGGCTGCCCTCCCTCTCTCACACTCCTCACTTGCACTCGAGTACACACACACTCTCTCTCACACAAGACAAATGGGTATCAATTAGGTTNCAATGGTAGAGTCTCACCTAGAAGAAGCTCCCAAACCGGCTCCCCTCTCCCTTACTCTCGGCTGCCATCCCTCTCTCACACTCCTCACTTGCACTCGAGTACACACACACTCTCTCTCACACAAGACAAATGGGTATAAATTAGGTTATCAACCTAATTGGGCCAAGAAAGCAATTGTATGGGCCAACTAAATAACAAGGTAAATCGGCCAAGTTAATGGGCTAACAATAATCCAAACCACATACTAATCAAACCACCACTCCATCTCAATCTTGGGCCTTCCAAAAGTATCGATAGTATTCAAGTCGAGCCAAGTATATGGTGTCAATAAAATCCGTCAACTGTTTTAAATTATCACCCGAATTTATTGGGTATCAAAAAATTCAACACCGTATTTATTCCCAATACAGTTGTCTTTTCATTATGATTTAGAAGGAGTTAGAAACATTGTAAACACATAATTTTTCTATTATTTCTCTGTATTATAATAAAATCTCAATTATTTACAAATTATTTTATTTTTTTGTTCTTGAAATATTTACTTCATATTGTAGTTATAATCTCTTATTTTCTCTCAACAAACTGGTATTAGAGCTTTTCAGTTCATAATAATTGGTATTGTACCTTTTGGTGTTGAAATTCTTGAGAAGGTCGATGTTTTTCCTGATGGTAACAATGGAGTATGATATTCCGCTATTGAATTGAAATACAAGATTCTCTTTGTGGAATGTAAATATGCGAGCAGTACTCGCTTAAATAGATTTGGACTATCTGTTGTTGAGATTTGATAAGATGCTCACAACTGAACTATAAAGGAGAGACAATGGAAGGATTGAAATGCCTTATCTCAAATACATCTTCATCTTTCAAATAATATTCTTTAGGACGTTTTGAAGGAGAAGTCAGCTGTTGCATTATGGTTAGAATCTGAGCAATTGTGCATGACGAAGAGTCTTACTAGCAAATTGCCTATGAAACAACGTCTATATTCTCATCGTATGACAGAAGGTACATCTCTTAAGGATCACCTAACTGCTTTTAAAAGAAATCACCCCTGATTTGGAGACCTTAGATGTCAAATATAATGAAGAAGATTTGAGATTGATTTTATTGTATTCATTGTCCGCTTTATACATGTCTTTTAGAGACAAGATATTAAATATTTGTGATACTCTCACCATCGAAGAAATCTACGATACTTTATATTCAAAAGAGAAGATGAAGTATCTTGTAGCATCCAGTGATCATGGAGATAGTCTCATTTTTTATGGTGGTCGTTCGAAGGGAAAGTCAAAAAATTTTGTAAATATTGCAAGAAAAATGGGCACTTGGTAAACGATTGTTATAAGTTGTAGAATAAATAAAAGTCGACTGCAAATCTATAGTAAGAAATTTCAAGAGAATCAAGTATTGAAGAAAATCCTAGCAGTGATGGAGAGCTTCTACTTATGTCTGACTACAACTCCAAACCTGATGATGCTTGAATATTGGATACAACTTGCAATTTTCACATGTCACCCAATCGGGAATTGTTTTTAATATATGAAGAAGTTTCAAAAAGTGTTGTGATGACCGGAATAACACACGTTATCGAATAGCTGGTATTGGTCGGGTCAGAATAAAAATATTTGTTATGACGATTAGAACACTCAATGCAGTGAGACACATTTCAGATCTTAAAAAAATTCTTATCTCCTTAAATACTCTTGATTCGAAAGAATACAGATAAACTGTTGAAGGTGAAATTCTGAAGGTTATCAAAGGAACCCGTGTTCTATTGATGGGACATGGAAAATCTTATTTATATATCTTGCAGGGTGATACAGAATCTTCGAGTAATCAGCACATTTTAAGAACTCGGGTGGATTTAGAATTGACTTTTTAATTGTTGGAGTCTAATTTTGGGTTTTCTTTTAAGAATACATCTCGGTTGAATTTTGAAGATATGGGTAAATACATCTTGCCACAATTATCGTCGACGTCATCGTATTCAATTGCTAGAAAAAGACTCACTTTTGCCATAAAGTTCCACATAAGTATAATTCTGCTGATTTTGTTGATAGTTTGAATGTGGTTAAAGGTGTTGATTTCAGCCAAGGTACTTCTTTTGATGCATTCAGTCGTGATTTTATTACATGGCTTGTTTCAGCATTCTTTGGTGGTTATTATATCACTTTTGCCCCTAGTTGGAGTAGCGTAGTGGAGAGTATTTTCAATTTGAATTGTTGATGGAGAAGTTCGTTTTGTGTTTTTCATTAAATAGTTTAAATTTATTCTTTGTAGTGGAATTTATTTCCATGTGGAGAATTCTTTTTTGAAATTTTGTTCATTGCAATGGAATTCATATCGAGATGGAGATTATTAGAATTTATGCGTCTCTTATTGAAGATAATTGAGAGTTCTAATTAAAGTGCATATTAAGAAGAATTCAATTTGGAATGCTATTGTGAAATTCTATTCTAGTTTATTTTGTAAAGTCTAATTGAAATTTTACTTGGAAGCTCATTGGAAGTAGAAATTTGTGTTGGACTTGAAGAAGATATTATGATGAAGAAAATCAAGCTACTAGTAATATTTACTTCATTTCAAGACTATAATCCCTTATTTTTCTCAACAAACTTGTATTAAAGCATTCAATTCTATAACAAAACCTAGCTCCATTTTTCTTGTTTATAAATACTCACACATCATGTCACTTGAAGGTAATTGCAAAGGGTTGTGCTACAACAACAGCATAGGAGAGCACATAAGAGTGTCCATAATGAGCATTGGCGCACCCCTATTGGAGGGAGTGCCGGCCCCACCGTCCACCGACACTCCCTCCAATAGGGGACGCCAGGTGTCCATTATGGACACCCTTATGTGCCCCATATGTTCACTTAGCATTTTCTAATTGCAAATTTGTAATTCTCACTCTAGAAATTCAAATCCAGCTCCTGCACTATCCTTCTTTCATGTTTCTCCTATATCTAATTTAGCCCACGTTTGACACATATTAATTTCTTATTTTCATTTTTCATTTCAACCATACATTCTCCTAATAAAAAAATATTATATACAAATAAAAAAAATTTCATCACATTTCTATCACACATTCTTACATCAATCACTCTTACAAAATTTCTATTCTCCTCAAAATGAATTTCAAACATAGGCTTAATGATCGATATTTGACTTGAGTTTTGGAGTGCAAGTGAATCGTAGCTCGCCACCTCTGTCCTTGGAACCTGTGGTCTTGTACTTTTAACATTTGGCCAAGTGGGCAGTAAAGAGCACGTGAGGAACCCGTGGTCTTGTACTTTCGTATTTGTTAGGATAAACGTCGAGTTTTACTCATGGCGAAGAATCTGAAGGATGTCAATTGTTAGGTTCAAATTGCAATAAGGATATCGGTTGAATAAAGAGAGAGGTGGTTCAGTGGCTGCTACAAAAATGATGTTGATTGCTAGGGACCTTTTGTTTTAAATGACTCTTTCACGCAATTGATGAAGTAAGGTCTTGTTTGCTTTAACTAAAAAAGTTGAATAAAAAATTTATGTAAAAAAGTCAATAATTAATTTTAATCACTAATTTAATGAGAAATATATTTTTTTATCAACTTTTCGATCACACATTCTATCAACAATTATTAAAATATACTAAAAAATTTAGACAAAAACCAAACAGGGACTAGAAATTATTGATTAGTGCAATAAATAAAATTTTGATTCAGTATTTTCTTTTTAAATATATTGAGCCCATGTTCGATATCCTTTATTATAAATTTTTTTTTTTCTACATACTCATTTTCAACCACATATTCACATAATATAATATTCTGCACGTAAACCCGAATTTTTTTCTACGTTTCAACTACACATTCTCCAAAAAATTTCTATTCAAAAATTCATTTTTGTCAAATAATGACCATGAAATAGGGGCTCGATATCTTATTAATTTCTCACTAATCAGACAAATACTCAAGGAATTTTCTAGTAAATTTAAAAAAAAAAAATTAAGGTAGAAAACGTCATGATTTCGTCATGGTTTGAGAAAACACACACAACAATAATTGAGGATATTTTAGGCATGAGGTTCAAAATATCCAAAAAGTCTCACTGTCACGATATGTAAATTAACCAACAAAATTGAAAATTCACAACCCTTTTATTAACTTTTATAAGTGATAATAATGGAAAGTGACTTCTATCTTTGTCATAACTAACGCGGAAACAATCTATAATTTATTTTTAATAAATTTTGTTAGATATTTTTCATCATTTTGCATATTTATCTTTTTATTTTGCTAATGTTTTGTCGCTTCGACTAGTGTTTGTCGCTACGCAATGGGGATCGACATGTCGGTCACGTCGCGGGGGTCGAAGGGACAGCGTCCCCCGTGAGGGCTTAAGGGCAACACCCTCGGAAGAAAATTTTATTTTCGGAAGTTTTTGAATAGAAGCATCTGTTCGTTTTTAAAACTTTCTTCCAACAGATGCGTTCGTTCATTTCAAGGGACACACCCATTCAAATGGTTGCCTCCATCTCTATATATTTAATAGAAGCATCTGTTCGTTTTAAAAGTTTGATGCGTTCATTTCAAGGGACATACTCATTCAAATGGTTGCCTCCATTTCTATATATTCTGGGCAAATTCTCATTTGCAAAACACATTAAAAAAAAAAGTAATTCGATTTTCTCTCTTTCTCTTGACATCATCAGTTTCTTTATTAGAGTGTTGTCTTGGTTTGATCAAATAATCACAGTTTGAATCAAACGTCTCCATTGTATCCTGAAAGAGATTTTCTTTTACACCTCATACGTGACTTTGTTGGATATGGGAGAAACATCTCTTAAAAGAGAACGATTTTGTGCCTTGAAGTTCATTAGTTTTTTCCAAATTTTCCTACATATTTCCCAATAAATTTAGAATCGTTTACTTCACTGTTTTTTATAGTTTCAAGATTGCGTCGCTTATAAATGAAACGCTTTTACTTTCGTCTCGTTTGACGCCACGTCTACTTACTGGCTCACATACTTGTGTATTTTAGTACAACTATAGTCTATAGAGACCCATTTACTAAAAATAGCAGACAAACTTGAAGAGGCCCATAATGAAAGTTTAATGGTGTGGACTGTGGAGGGTGGGGAGTAGACTTTAAAATTCAGGATTCTAGAAAGGACTTGCAAGATTGAACCGGGTCTACTTTTGGTCAATTAGTGGCCTAAAAGCTGATAAATTAGGTATGACAAATTGATATCTAGACTAGCGAAACTGTGCGTATATGATTGACGGATAAAAAGGATTAATTTAAACAAGTTTAATAGTTCAACCGTGTTGCATTACCTGAAAATGGCTGACCGAAGCACTGACCGACCCTCACAATAGGGGGTGAGGTCCACTTTTTTTTGCATTTTTTTATTCGCCTGGGCCAGGCTAATGTGAGAGGCGGTCAAAGCATCTGGCAAAAAAAATTTGGCAATGAAGCTTTTTTGTTAATAGTTAGCATTCTTGATTATGACAAATCTAATATTAACTACTAGAGTCGAAATGATTGAAGGAAAAGACTAACACAAAATAAAATTGTATATCAAGGATTGAGTACGTTTACCAAGGTTATATGTTCTACTACAATGGATCGTGTTGAAGCGTTGAAGCATCGTATTCAACTTTCCAAATAAGCAGCTTTACTTCATCTTAGATGTGTATTTTTTTTTAAAAAAAAAAGAAGTTTAAAGATTCTCACACATCAGATTTTCAGCGAATTTGATTGTGTGTGGAGGAAGAAGTAGAACAGGCGTTTTCATATGTACATTTTGGATTATTTACTACGTTTGTCAAAAAGGTCGAAACAAGGATACGAAAATACCAGATCTTCAAAAGAGTGAAGCCAATAGATTTGATTTGCCACACATCAAAGGCCTACGAAAAGAAGGCCTTGCCAACCAGGTTAAGATTGACCACAATGAACTCAAGAAATGCTTAGAACTAGCTTTATCTGTAAAGAGAAATTGGTTAGATTCGTTGGTTAAGATTTTCCATCAAACAATGGAAAGTTGATAGCGTGATTTTCACTTTATAACTTTTTGTTCTTAAAGTGGAGGAGGATTTTCATGTACTACTATTCATACATTGGACTTGGCATTGCCACGAGCTTATGGACCAAAGGCATCTTGATGAGTGGATGACTTCTTGTTTACACCCCACACACACACCCCAGTTTTTCCTTGGCTTGATTTTCAGTTTCTGAAAGTGGAATTGTGGGGGCAACTTTAGAATCTGTGCTAAGAGTAACCATCTGGCTGGAGCTTATCATTAGGTTTGGTCCAAAGAGTAATGGATTTTGTGAAAGAGAAGAGGGCACCATGTGGTTATCATTGAGGTTTTCGGTTCTCCTGGTCAAAAAAGGGCCAAATATAAACCTAGTAAATCAAAATAATAAAGGATTCCATGCTCTGATGCATATGAAAATTTCCAAAGAAGAGAACATGCATTTTTGGAACATAGGAAAACCATACAAATGGAAGTAAATAAAATTGGAAAGAAAAAAAAAATTGAAATTGAAATACATTTGGCTCTTTTGACCTGACCCACCTTTGAAGGGGCCTAAGTGCGAGACTGGAGGGAAATGGTAGCTGAACTCTTCGTTGGCAAGTGAGCCGAGGACCTCTTGTAGGCTCCGCTTCCAACACTTGCACAAAAACTCCTGCCTCACGTGCCTAGTTGAACGCGTCCGCTTGCACAAACGCATTTGAGTTCGCCAAGCTAGGTGAGCAGACGTGAGCTTGGCGCTTGGGATAGGGCATACCTCACTTGCTAAGCCTAACTCGTCAATGACTTGGCAAAGTATCCAAGGAACTCTAATAGGCCTCACCTACACCATGAACATGAGTAAAGGAAAATTGAGGAACAAAAAAAAATATAAGGAAAAAAGAATAAACACAAGTAACAAAATATTACGATTAAAAGATAGCATCCGATAAAAGGAAATAAACAAAAAAAAAGGGTAAAACTACGGCACACGGCCTCTATGAGCTGGCACATAAATGGCCAAATAGGCTAATCTCCCTCTCCTGCTGCTAGCTGGTCCATGTTAGCTTGGTCCTCGATGCTATTCCTAGCTGATTCAGAAGGTTGGGAGGAGCCTCCTTATTGACGAACCTCAAGTCCCTTTCAGAGGGCTCCATCGGAGTGGTTGCCAAACACAGCTAGACCTCCTTGCTCGATATAGTACTTGGACAACAATACACATCAATTAGAACAGCAACATGATTCATCATATTTCATAGCCAATTTAGAAGGTTAATAGTAGCAGCACTTAGAAAGTGACACATATATCAATAAATACTTTTATCGTTGACATTTGAAAATGAGAACATATGCGGCAAATATGGAAGCAATATATACGTGCAAATCAATTAAAAGTGATTTTAAGTTTTCAATACAAGATCAATCGATAGCGGAGAAAAATATAAAGATAGCTTTGTTTATGTACAGTTTTTGCATTTTTTTTAAAAAAAGAAATTGATTAAAAGCTCTTAAATGACTTGCCATTTCCAGCAGGTCGAGCATGCTTTATTTTAAGTAACGATTTTGTAAAATTGTTTTGAGTTTTTCCTAGAAGTCGCGTGTTTATTTTGGAATTGTTAGTTCAAACAGTTAGGGTGAGTTTGGTTTTCTATTTTCAAACTGTTTTTTGTTTTTTATTTTGCAAAATACTGAAAATGCGTTTGATCTAATATTTTTGAAAAATGTTTTTTCGAAAACAAGGTTAAACTTATAATATAAAACTCAAAACTTATTTTTGATGTTTGGAGTGTTTTTCAGAATCAAAACATGAAAAATAAGTGTTTAAATAAAATTTTAGAAATTAAACATTTTAAAGAATAAAAATATTAAATTCTTTCAAATAGAATTTTAAAACTAAAAAAAAAAAAATTTGAAAAACTATGAAATAAAATTCTTAAAAAATAATAATGCTTTTAATGATTATTTACTTAAGAATTCTAAGAAAAAAATTAAATGAATACAAATAAAAATATTCTAAATTCATGTCATTTATTTTTATTTTTTTATATTTTGAGCTCAATCTATTAATTATTTTTAATTTACTCTTGTCGCGAGAAAAAAATATTGTAAAATTTATCAACTTTAAAATGTACATAGTATTTGCTAATAAATTAACATTAGATTGTTCTATTTTTTGCCTTTATTTGATCCCAATTTTTTTTTTCCTAAAAATACATTTCTCTCTCTTCTTTTCAACCAAACATTCTTTAAAAAAATAATATTACAAGCAAACAAAAAATATTCCTTATTTTTTAACCACATATTTTCCATCAATCTATTATTTCAAAATATATTTTACAAAAAAAAAAAATGAAGCTCAAATAGACCCTTAGTAAATAAATCAAATTTTAAAATATCATACAATAATTTTCCAAAATTTCAAATAAAATGTATTTTTTAGTTTTATGTTTTAAGAAATAATTTTTCAAAATAACAAATCAAACACATTTTTATCAATTTTAAAACAGGCATTCAAAAAAAAAAAAAATTGAAAATGAACTCAAAACTAAAAAAAAAAAAAAAAAAAATTGAAACACAAACCGAGCAAACATTTATTTTATAAAAGTTAATTTAGCCATTGTTTGATCCCCATTTTTGTTAAATACATTTTTCTTTTCCTTTTTTTATTTTATAATCACACATTTTTCAATAAAATAATATTACACGTAAATCCAAATTTTTCTTTACTTTTTATTCACATATTTTCAATTAATCTACTATTCTAAAATACATTCTATATAAAAACAAATGGGGCTCAAACAGACTCTTGCTTTCAAAAATGCATTTTTACATATTCTTTGGTGACAGCTCCTTTCTGGTCGAACTCAAACGATTTGGGCTTGATATTGGGTTAACGATGATTAATGGGTAGATTCTTCGAATTTGAATTCGTGGAAATTACACCTACACATACATTTCAATTTTCAACTTCAAAAATCAAGTTCTGTTATTATTTTTAATTTAAAAAATAATTAAAAATTGCCAACTAGTACAATCAATATGTTAATCAATTGACTTTATCATAAATTTGAATACCACAATCAATAATTAAAGCAGTAAAGAACATCAAAGATGATTATGAAAAAATTCCAACTGGATAAAAATTTTGGGCACTTTGCCGGTCAATAATTCACTATAAATCAAAGCAAATTTATAGTACGGTCTCATTTACCCCATAGAACTTCTGACCTCAATTCCTGTAGTCTCCATTGATTATACTGGAAGTGTGCTCCTTCAAAATAAATCTCAACTCTTGGTTTATACCTTAATCCTCCTGGACTGCGTGCTTTGACGCCAGATCTCAACTCATAGTTCTTCACCTTAGTCTTCCTGAATTTGTGCTTCTGCAATAGCTTCCGATCACTGGTATCGATTTATCTCCGATGGATTAAATGATTTGGTGTTTGATCAAAAGATCTTGTTTATTTTGACATGTGGTTTATGGCTTGATCAACAAAATATGGTTTGGATGAATTTATGGATCAAGTAATATGTTGTGATTTAATATTGGAATTAATGAATGTTTTGGATCTTTAAATGAATGATCTCTATGGAATAAATATGATTCAACACACTTTTGAAAGCTTATATATATATATAAAGGGAGAAGTGTTTGAGATGAGAAGGAACTTAAAATCAACTTGAAAATCAAATAT
>CAIGRO010210549.1:0-10525 GCA_903798355.1 Fraxinus baroniana | reverse complement strand
CTGTAAATATTAAAAAAATTAATTATGGTACGGAACCGAACCGAACCGAACCGAACCGAACGGAACCGAACCCGAACGGTTCCATAATTATATTTGGACCCGACGGGTCCATTTATTAAATACCCGAAAATTCTAGAACCGAACCGAACCGAACCGACCCACGGACACCCCTATATTCTAGTGTATTTTTGAAAACTTTTCTCCTTAAATGGATTCATTATTCATTTATATCAGTCTGCAGATTGCGTGTGGTAAAAAAAGGCCAGCAGGAAAATGAGTGTAAAGTTGCTTCTCTACATGACCTTGTCATTATGGATAATAAGAACAGTGGTGTTCGCTATACGTTTGTCGAAGCCAAACTGTCCAGAAAGTTGTGGAAATGTCTCGATTCCCTTTCCTTTCGGAATTGGTAAAGAATGTAGTGCCAATTCATCATTCACAATTGACTGTCGAAACTTCACTAATCTTGAGACACCTTTCTTGAGTAGCCTCAATCTAGAAGTGCTAGCAGTTCGCCTGATGCAAGGTTTAGTCGTGGTGAACCAGCCCGTGTCGCTCATGAATTGTTCCTCTGAAGAGAAGTATCTGTCTTTGGGAAAATCATTGCTGGAAACTCCTTTTATTTTCTCAAAATTCTATAATGTATTGATCGTGTTAGGCTGCAAAAATGTGGTTTCATTGGTTACAAATAATAAGATTGCTGGAGGATGCATGGCCATTTGTCAATCTTCAGGTTATAATCTTACAGACACCGACTGCAATGGCCTTGGCTGCTGCAAGACAGATATCCCACAGCAGCTCAAGGACCAACAAATAATTTATAGAAGCACCGACACCAGTACCGGTAGCTTTTGTGGATATGCCTTCCTGGTTGAAAAATATTGGATCCAGAATAATTCCTGGAAGTATAAAGGCCTTCAATATAACTTGTCTAACCCATTTAACAAAGAGTTTGTACATGCACCTGTAGCACTTGGCTGGGAATTCCCAAAAGCTGATCTTAACTGGGGAGAATGCAAATATAGACGGGACGTTTACTCTGATGGTACGATCGATCACTCCTACACTAGAACGTGTGAATGCAAAAACGGCTTCGAAGGAAATCCTTATCTAGCATATGGGTGCCAAGATATTGATGAGTGCATGGATCCAACCCTGAATCGCTGTGGAAATGGGACATGTATCAATACAGTTGGGTATTATAGATGTCAAAAAGGCAAGAAATCTCGTGTAAAAATGGCACTTATTGGCATTGGAGCAGGGCTTGGTGCACTAGTTTTACTCGTTGGCGCTTGGAGGTTATACAAAGTTATTGAGAAAAGAATTAAGGCAAACAGGAGGCAAAAGTTATTCAAACGCAATGGTGGCTTATTGCTGGAACAACAATTGTCTTCCACTCAGAATGGTGTAGAGAGAACTAAGTTGTTCAGTTCAAAGGAGTTGGAGCAAGCCACTGATCACTTCAATCTTAATCGTATACTTGGTCGTGGTGGACAAGGTACCGTCTACAAAGGGATGCTTTCAGATGGAAGAATTGTGGCAGTGAAAAAGTCTCAAAAGGTAGACGAAGATGATCTGGAAGTCTTCATTAACGAGGTTGTCATTCTGTCACAAATAAACCACAGAAATGTAGTTAAGCTACTGGGATGTTGTTTAGAGACCGAAGTTCCCCTTCTAGTTTATGAGTTTATTCCAAATGATACACTTTTTCAACATATCCACAACCCAACTGAGGAATTCCCATTAACATGGGAAATGAGGTTAAGAATTGCAACAGAAGTTGCATCAGCGCTTTCATATTTACATTATGCTGCTTCGTTACCCATCTACCATCGAGACATCAAATCAACAAACATACTCTTGGATGATAAATATCGAGCAAAAGTTTCGGACTTTGGAACATCAAGGTCAGTTGCTATTGATCAAACTCACTTAACTACAAAAGTAATAGGAACATTTGGTTACTTGGATCCCGAGTACTTCCAGTCGAGCCAATTCACAGAAAAAAGTGATGTTTACAGCTTTGGAGTTGTCATGGTTGAGCTTTTAACTGGGCAGAAAGCAATCTCGTCTATTAGATCACAAGATCAAGGAAAGAGTTTAGCCACAAATTTCTTGCAAGCAATGGAGGAAAATTGTTTAGATGATATTCTTGATGCAGGGGTGCTCAATGAAGACACGAAAGAAGAAATTATGGCTATTGCTCAACTTTCTAGAAGGTGTCTCTATTTGAGTGGAAAAAGAAGGCCAACAATGAAGGAAGTAGCAGTAGAACTTGAAGCAATTCAAATGTGGAAACAAGGATCATCTGTTCAAGATAATCTTGGTGACACAGAACACCACTCAATTATCGAGGTGTCTGAGGTTTATGATTTTGCATCCATCTCAGGAACAGGAAGCATCAACTTTGATAATATCACAATCTCCTCATCCTCAACATCTGATGTCGATCCACTACTATTCGCTACATCATGAAGAGTTTTGTGCATATTCGTCTGCTACATTTGCCATAGCATGTGCATTTAACGATCAAGTCCTAATACACAAGTATTTGGTTCGTTGTATGAATTTTGGTCATTAATCTTTTCGTAGACTGCTTTATTGACTATTACAAATGTTTTCTAAAATGTCATAATGGTGTAAACATAGGTTTTATTGCCTGCTTCTAATATGTTAAATATTACTGTCAAATTTATATCTGCTTATGCTATCAATTTTACATGATAGAATTTCATCTTCAACAGATTATAAGTTTATTGGTGTTGGAAAATTGTTCAAACTATAGTGTGATTCAGAAGTGAACAACTATGTGATCAACCATGGTGAAAACAATTGGAAGCAAAACCTAAAAAACTGATGAATGATTGGTTTTATTCTTTGAGTTAAATTGTCTGAGTCTAGTTTTCAGATGAATGATTCTATGCTGGCACATCGGAACTTATGGTGGTTTTGAAGTGAGTAAAATGCAAATATGTTCGGAATTGAACTATTTTGTTTATTAAATATTTATTTTTTAATATTGACTTTATTAATTTACTATATTCAATTTTTTACAAGTAGATGAAGTGGTGAATATATAAAATTTGACTGTTAGCCTCGTCAACGCAATAGTCCGTGCTGAGTCAATGATTTCTTGTACCGATTTGGAACACGTGTTTAGACCATATTTTCTAGAAGTGGGAATTTTCAATTGCCACATTTTTTCTTGTTTCCGATGAGCAAAACTGATTTTATGGTATGTGAAAATGAAAATTATGTGTGTTATTTATTATCTAAAATAAAATCTTGACTTTACTTTTGGTAAGACGTTGTTTGTGAAGAAAAATAATTCAATTTACTTTTGTGAATAATGTATTTATAGTAAAACTAATTTAATAGTTTCTTTACATATTAATATTTATAATATTTTTCTTATTTTATCTTGGAAAAAAGATTTTAAGAAATCCAATTTATATTAAAGTTCCTTAATTGACTTCTCCATCAAATAAAAAATATTTAGTTTTCTTTGTAGACTTACTTATATTGAGCTTTCCTTATTGACTTAACATCACATTATATGTTCAACACAATTTCGTGACAATTATTAAAGGTGTGTTTGGTTTCCTTTTCTCAAGCAATTTTTAATTTTGCAAAACACTGAAAACGTATTTGATCTAGTATTTTTAAAAACGCATTATCGAAAACAAGGTTAAATTTACAGAATAATGATATATTACATAAGTAGTGTTACAATACCAGTTTAGATGGAAAACAAACGTTAAATAAAATTTTATTTAAACATAATTTTAAAAATATAAATATAAATCATAACAAATAAATTTTTTTAAAAATTCAACAAAAGAAAAATGTGTGTTTGAGCCACATTATTTTGAAAGAATGTATTTTGGTATAGTAAATTGATTGAGAATGTGTGGTTGAAAAAGAAGGAAAAGTTATTGATATGATGGAAAATATTATTTTATTGAAAAATGTGTGGTTGAAAATAAGTAGAAGAATGATAATGAAAATTTTAATGTGTACCAAACAGGGGCTAAAAACATATATTAGACGTCCACCAATATGAGAAAACATGATCGTTCTAGCTAATGTTTGGCAGGTTCCTTATTTAGAATAAAAGAATGCATTTTTTTGGTTGATGTGATGGGGAATATGTGGTTGAAAAAGAAGGAAAAGTTATTGATGTGATGGAAAATATTATTTTATTGAAGAATGTGTGGTTGAAAATAAGTAGAAGAATGATAATGAAAATTTTAATGTGTACCAAATAGGAGCTAGATAAACTCTTAAAAACATAGAAGTTAATTTTTTTAAAAACGAATTCTAAAAAATATAAAATATAAATTTTGAAAAAACTAAATTATAAAAATTTCTAGAAAAATAAAAAATAAAAATAGTTCAAACTCTTAATAATTGTTTACATAAAACTTGTAAAAATATATTTAAATAAATATAAATAAAAATATTCTCTTTCCACATCATTAATTTTTGTTTTTATTTTCTATATTTTGAACTGAATTTATTTTTATTTTAGTTTTGTAGTGAGAAAAATATTTTAAGATTCACCAAATTTTAAAAATATATATTACTATAAAATTGTACTATTTTTACTTAATAATCAAATTTCTTGGAGTAAAAAAGAAACGTATGTTTTTAGTTTTTGGTTTTGAGAAATGATTTTTCAAAATGACAAATCAAACACATTTTTATAAACACATTTTTAATAATATTAAAAGTTAAAACAGACCCTCAAATTAGAAAACAAAAAACGAATCTATAATTCAAAACTTAAAATTAAAACACAAACCAAACAAGCCCTAATCTTTGCAAAAAGTCTCCGACTACTGTTTAACAAGTGGAGATTGAAATTTGAAACTGATGGCCTAACGAAGCAATCCTTGTCACCAGTTCTTAAACTCAGCGGATGAGCACCCAACTTAGTTCAAATCTTATTCATTTTGTTATATATTATCACCTTGTTCGAGTCCCCCCCCCCCCCNTTTCAATCTGAAATGGTTTATTTCTTCTTGTACATAAGTCAAACAACCTCATCCTTAACGCATGTTTGAGCCCGTTTTAGTTATAAAAAAAAAAGCATTTTTAAATAGCGTATTGATGGAAAACGTGTGGTTTAAACAAAAAAAAAAAAATTAGATTTGCATATAATATTATTTTATTGAAAACGTGTTATTGAAATGTAGTCAAATCACTGATTAAAAATATATTTTGATGAAAAAATGGGGATCAAACAAAGACTATATGTCACGATCTAACTTTATGTCCTATTTTTGTTGACAAAATAATGGTTAATGGAAGACACTTTGAATGCCTATAAACTATGCATCAATTGGAAAATTAGATGGAGAATCATTATCTCAGCATAAATGATGAAATCAAGTCAAGTTGGATAACAAAACATAATGGGCAGCAGTTCAAATGGCATGCAGTTGGAGATTACCCAAAAGCGAAGACCAAATTGGTTCACTTTTTTGCTAGTAGTTGAGTTGCGGCTAACACCAAGTAACCATATTGTCCTCTCCACTGAAAAAAGTGACCTCAAATAATTTGTTCAGTTAGCATGATGTAGTATACAAAATTTGATCATATATATATATATATATATATATATATATATATATTACCGTTAATAATGTTAATGAATACGATTAAGTTCAACTAATGAAACATGCCATCGGCGAACTAATCACCATTAACAATAAATGAGCAAATTTGAGTCGAAATTAATTACATTAATAATGTATTTGATTGGATAAACAGACCTCGTTAATACGAAATTTCGTACTACACACGTCCTAAAAGAATTATTCAAATTATTCAAAATCGGCATTTTTTTTTTAATGTTCAAACTAATTTTTTAATCTTACTAGGCCCTTGTTTGATAGAGATTAATCAAATTGAAAAATTGTGAGTCCTATAAAATGTATAATTAAAATTAATTATTGATTTTAATTTAAATTTTTTAGCGGTAACAAACATGGGCTAAATATTGGACTGATATGTGAACACTAGTTAGCGCTGAGTTGCTGGCAATTCTAATGCGCATTAGCGCGGAAGCTGCACTTGATAAAGAAAGGCGCAACTTCCACCACATATTTGGCCTAAGTATGTGGGCATCGTCAAACCATATTTTTTTAGACAACCTTCCACAAACGCCTGGACAAGTCTTTTCCATTTTCTATGAATAACTCCATTCCACTTCAACCTGTGAATCTGCGTGTAAGAACACACGAAAAAACCTATATATATACCTAACTAAGACCTCAAGACTTCAAACTGTCGACCAATTCAGTTTAATGTATCAAACTGGAAACTTCTATTCTTTATATATATATACCTAAGACCTCAAGACTTCAAACTCCCAAACCAATTCAAAAACCCATAAGTAAAATTTCGCCTCTCTTTATTTATCTCAACATGGGAAATTATTTTTCATGCAGTTCTGTGATTCCAACAATGAAGAGTGCCAAGGCAGCTAGGGTTATGTTTCCAGTGGGCGAAATCCGGCAGTTTCGCGAGCCAGTGAAGGCTGCAGAGCTTATGCTAGAGTCACCAAACTTCTTCTTAGTAAATTCGAAGTCGTTAGCTATTGGTAGAAGATTTTCTCCTCTATCTGCAGATGAAGATTTGGAGTTTAGCAATTTGTACCTTATGTTTCCAATGAGAAGGGTGAATTCAGTAGTCACGGCTGCTGATATGGCGGCGTTTCTGATGGCAGCTAACACTGCGCCTATGCGGATATCCGGTGGCAACACCATGAGGATATCGCCAGAAGAGGTGGCGCAGCCTGCAGTACCGGCTGATGATCAGGCTGAGAACGAGACAGGACGATCGGGATTTAATTTCGAAGATGTAGAAGGGTTCCCTATAGCAGATTACAAGTATAGGCACTCGTTGTGCAGATCAAGAAAGCCAATGTTGGATACAATTACTGAAGAACCAGTCACTACAAGATGAGAAATTAATTACTCATCAATTCTAGGATAGCATTACTCTTTAGTAAATTAATTAATTATATAAGTTTCAGCTGCCTTTTGCATTTTTATGTACTCTTTCTGAAGAAGGAATGAATCCAATTTATCATCATTATTATGTTTTTTTTGGCAGTCCAATATTGAAAAGGGTGATTCAAATGAATCCAATTTACAAATAAGTTAGATTGTCGGAACAATTCATTTGCCAGAAGTTTAACAGACCCTCACGTGTGTAGGCCCTACGTGAATAAAAAAAAAACCACTCCCTACCTTCCGAGTGTCGGTAAATGTTCTGTTGAGTTTTTTTTTTTCCCGTGATTATAGCATGGTTCTCCAATTAATTTATTGCGTTTATGAGATTTGGATTTTCTTGATTAGGTATTGGTACGCTTGTTTTGACCAAGTGCATAGATTTTGAATTTTATGGGGCAAAAGAAGGAAGGCTCTTTTTAAAAAGTATTGCGTGATTGACGCGGACAAGACTTTGGCAACTTTTATTTGTAGTTAGTTATTTTTATAATTGTGTTACTGTTAACTGTGAGTCTTGATATTAAGAGTTTATCGAATTTGTCTTCTCTTGAAGTTTTTAATAAATTTAAATTCTTATTAGAGCGTAGAATACTCTTTTAACACTATACAGTATACACTGACCATTTTCATAAATCGTGCTAATCGACATGGAACAACATGTTAAAATTATATTTGCTTTTTCTATAAGTCGATCGAGATCCTCAATTCGATCTCAAGTGCCTCGTTGCATTACCTTACTATGAGCATTGACTTCTCTAACTCAGTCTTCTATAATAAGAGTTGGGGGTCTTGTAACTTGATAACACTAGTGTTAATCTTAGATGGCACAGGCTTAGTATGTTCATGTTGTTTGGGCTCTTAAAACAGATTTTTTTGCCCCCCCACTAAGCTTTGACTTGGTGAACTTGCAAAGTTCCATTGAGATTTACTTACTGAGTATGAACATGTCACAAACATTTGTGTGCAACTGCTACAACTATCATCTTTCTGTTTATAACTCCAAAACATATAATCAAATGCATTAAAAGTTAATATTTTTAAAATCGTGAAAAAATTAGATCCACATAATTTTCACATCTCCAATTCGTGCCCTCTCACTTGTTACAACAAAAGTACGATAGAAAAAGAAAAATGATTATCGATCCAAAACATTATACTTAAACAAATCCGTTTCTAATAAATAAACTTTAAAAGCATACTCCATGTTGAAATCAATGAGAACAATTAAACAAAAGTGAAAGCGTACCTTGATGTACTCCCTTATGTTTTCTCTAGCCTTATACTTTAGTGAAATCAAGTTAAACATAAGCGTACTAATTTCGACCTTATCAACTTTTGCAAAACGTTTTTCAATTTTTTTAAGAAATTCATTGACAGTAGTTACCTCATCGGACACAACGTCCCTAAATGTTGTTAGAATTTCACACTTCATGATCATAAGACTTATCGGACACCATCATTTTATTAGTTTGCATATCTTGTAAATAATGAAGGTCTCTGTCTATTCGGAGGGTGTAAAGAGACTTCTTGTGTCTCATATTTTTAAAGAAGCGAAGCGAAATAAAAAATAAATATGAAAATATGAAAAAAAATAAATATATTTATCACTCATTTCAATACACGTCTGTAGAATATTTGAATATAAAAGTAATTTCCAATACAATTCCATGGAAATTTCATAAGATTTCTTAAGAATATACTATGAAACTACATGATTGTCAACTATGACACTGTATTTAAACAACAAATTGACTATGCACATCCATCGTACATGCCTACACATTATTTGAAACTTTCAAACGTGACAAAATAAAGCACCCTATCGCTGATTTAAACTCCGAAGCCCCGTATGTGGTAATAACAATACTTCTCAAGTAAACATATTTCTTAAGATCATTGAACCACTACGTACTATACACATTTTCATATTTGAAGTCCCAATCGGAGAACATATAATACAAATGATGACGCTGATTTGAATATAGGAAAAGAATTAAGTTATATGTATATTATTATTTACATCTTCCTTGACATTCTCCTTAAAATTTAGATTGTGATGTGATAAGGTGTTGTAGAAATCATTCTCCTTAAAATTTGGACCGTGATGTGATAGGATGTTGTAAAAATCAATGACTTTGATGGATAATATGTGGAAGAGTGTTAAATTTAATGTAAATGAGAATGTACATGTAGTATGATTGAATTGAACAATGACAATACAGTAACGTACGCGATCTTTCAATACTTCTAGAAAAGCTCGTGTTGCTAGAAACAGGATACACCACCAAATGGATTAACAATTAGCAAGAACAAGGTCTCACCCATATATTCCTACATGCATTAAATAATTTAAATCACATATGTGCATACTATGTAATGCAACAATGTCTAAAATCGATGTTTTTGGATTGGTTCGATTTCATGGCGTTTTTGGATTGGTTCGATTTCCCAAGAAATCGACCCCAACCGACTCGACTTGGATCGGTTCACGATTTATATGTCCCCCATAAGTTTAACATAAGAGAATAATATTTTCAACAAAATTTTAACTTTGTAGAGTCAAACGAGTATTTTAATGGTCTAGAACTACTTGTACAATAACAATAAATGGTCAAAGATTAAAATATCTTGATTTAAAAGAGAAGGGTGGGTCCAGTTGGAGATCAATATAGCAAAATCCTACATTTTTTAAAAAAATTGTTATACACGTAAAAATGATTTTTATTTATTTATTTATTTATTTTTTTTTTTTTGTGTAATGAGAAGTCTCTTGATGACTTTTTTCAAACGGAACAAATAATGACTTTCTACAACAATTTCCTTTTTTTTTTTCCATTAAAGTGAAGGTTTTTTTGTAGATTTTTTAGGTTCTGAGCCTAGTAATTAAGTCACACAATTAGTCTTGTTTGTTACAGTTGAAAGTTTACTGAGCCCAGTTTAACAAAGTTTTCTCGAATCATTAAGATCAACGTTTGTTAAACTTAATTTAAAAAAAGTATATCAGTTGAGGTTCATTCGATCAACAGTACTTGTCATCGGTTAGGGCTGTCAATGGATTGGATTTTGATCTGAATCCGATAATCCGTCAACTAAAAAGATCAAATATGAATATAAGTCAATCCGTTCTGATAATAATCCGATCCGATTTGTTATAAATAATTGAGTCGGTAAAATATTTTTATAACATAATATTTGTCACTAAAATAAATAAATTTAAAATAAAAAAGTAATCAAATTCAAAACTTAAAAAAGTTGAAAAATTTATAATTATTAAACATATTTAAGAATGAGAGAATTTGTAAAAAAAATTGATTTCAACCAATGTTTTAAAAATCGACCTGGGGTCAAATAAATATCGAACCGATTGTTAAGTTGAATAAATAACTATACACATAAATGTAAAATATTATAAAAACAATATATTTTTTTAATTTTAGTTTACTAATTTAAAGTAAATAAATATCTATTTTTCTTAATTAAATTTATTATTATAATTTATTTTACAA
>CAIGRO010210526.1:0-10023 GCA_903798355.1 Fraxinus baroniana | reverse complement strand
TGTGAGTTGTTAGAGCTGGTTTTATTCATGTCATTTTGCTTGTGCACATTGAGGGATTGAATTAGTTGTTTCCGCTGCTTGTTTGATATATTGGTTCAGTCCTAACAAGAACATCCACATTTATTTTGCTTTTTACATGATGCAATCAAGATCCTTAAGAATATGGAAATACACTCATGAGGTTAATTATTTAAGTTAATTAATGTGCTTATACCAATATTGTTTGTGACTTATGAGACAGGAAATTAAAATTGATGCAGTTCCTTCATCTTGATATTTGTAGCCGATCTATTGCAGTTTCCTTGATGCATATTTATTGGTAAATACACGATATTTCACCTCATCAAGGTTGTATTCAGATGATATCTGATTTTTAATTTCCCATTTATGTCGTCGTACAATAGTCCAAGGAACTATCGTTATCACTGGCAGTCCGATTGACACTATCAATGGAATGAAGATAATTACAGCACCAAGTGATGATAGTCTGTCATACCCTGTAGCTGCATAGATGAACGAGAAGATGCCGAGAGGAAAGTAGAGAAATAAAAAGAGCGGATTAAATGTGAATAGAACACACGTTCCAATTGCCATACCAAAGGCCAATGTGTTCAACACTGCAATCACTGGATGGTGCTACTGCTAGTTGCATTGATTACAGTAGAAGAGTGAGTTGGATCAGCTTGATATGTAGCAGTCGCAATCAGCATAGCTACTACTAGGACAGAATTTCGCATATCCCCTGACAAACTGAATTCCATGTAAGCACCCACTTTGATTAACGTTTCCATCAGCGTTCTCCCTGAACTCAAATAATCTTCACAAGTCGTCTTGGTGGTACTGGTAGCATCTTTGCCAGGTGATGTACCATGTTTAGCTCGTGCGTGCCTTAAAATTTCCCTTGCATCTACATTTTGACTCTGTGGGTCTAGGTCCTCTACGATATCCAAGGCTGTATTATCTTCCCAGTTCTTGGCATTCACATCTACCATTCCAATTAATAACTTCATAACCTGAATCAAGAAATAGGATATGTTAATTGATTTTGAGTGCTTATTAAACAATAATGAACATACCTGCAGCTGGTTTGTTAATGCTGCAAGATGCAACACCGTGTTGCCTTCCCCATCTCTAAAGCTCAAAACTTTTGTGTTGTAACTTCTACGAAGCCAACCAAGTAGAACCTTAAAACCTCTTAAGTTTTGATTTTGGACGGCAATATGCACTGCAGTTTCATCTCGATTAGTCAAGTCCATGATTGAGGATGGGCATAAGAGAAGAAATCTAATCAAAAGATCAATATTTTCATCTTTTTCTGCTGCATAATGCAAAGGAGTGATTCCTCCCCTCCCTGGGACACGAATGAGGTCCGGATCCTGTCTGACTAGTCGCTTCACAGTGGTGGTGTGTCTATTACGTAAGGCCAGGTCCAAAAGGGTATTACCATCAAGATTTAATTTGTTCCCCAGCATCGGCTTTAGTCTCAAGATTTCAAGAGCAAGGGTGGTACGGCCTTCAGAAGCAGCTATATGGAGAGGTGTTTCTGCAAATGGCATCTCATTGGGGACTTCCAAGTATTGTGGATTCTCGCTTATTGAGTTGTACAAGATAATGATATCAAGATCTTGAGCAGCATCCATTCCACAAACTCTAAAGTGTTTTGAACTGAAGCTAGATTGTAAATGAAAAGTGCTTTTAGTTGACATTAATTCACTTGCGGAGAAGGGGGGCCTGGTAACGACCAGGTCCCCCACTGAATTCTAGGATTTTTTGAGTTTTTTTCTATTTAAATTAAAGCACAAAAAAGTTTAAATATTAAAGTTTTGGTTAAATACCTTGTATGAATATGTTCCTCATTGATCAAAACTCCATCATGCTTTGAGAGTTAATAACATTGTGTTTTTCTTAGAGAGATTTTTAAAATTAGGCCTTAAAATACAGCAAGTCCAGCAAATTCATCTCCAGCCTTTAAGATCTGACTTTTCAATCATCAACCTTTCTTTCCTTCTGCATATTTGTCTTTTTTACAAAATTCCGTCAACTTCTAGTGTCAATTTCCTTCTAATGCTAATTTTTCGAATTGTAAAGTCGGCAAAATTTGACAAAATGCACGATCATTTACGAAGAAATCGTGCAAAATCTTTGACGAAGACAATCTAGTCATGATAGTGAAGAAGATAGTTTTGCCTTTTGAAAAGCAATTGCATTAAACCACTGGTTGATATACTCATGGACAAAGAAACCAATGTTCAAATTGCTGCAATTGAAGCACTGACTTTTTTGTTTGACACTTCCAAGGTAGTGGTCAATGAGCTCGACCATCTAGGATAGGTAGATGCTGTGATAGACTTATTCAAAGAAACTCAACGATGATTTTGTATCCCAAAAACCTGCGTTCCAAATTGTGGGAACGTTGACAGAGGAGAAGATGATTTTGTGTCCCATATATGCAACACTGCTAAGCTACATTCCAATGCAACAGTGCAAGGTCGAAGGCAGTAGGTCTCTTAGCAACACAAAAAACCTATTCACAAGAAGGACACCAATCTTTAGCCAAACAAGACAATGAAAGACACGTGAAACAGAAAAAAAAAGGATCTCACAAACCCTATGGACAACCACAACCTGTATGGTCTACAAACAAGGCAAATATCTTCAGTCAACTTCCTCCATCTTGCATTCTTCATTGTTTTCCTCTTCCAATGCAGGCATGTCAGCATCATCAGCACCAGTCCAACCATATTCTCAGGTAACCAAGCAGTATGGAGAGTCCACAATCCTGTCAGAAACAACCACTTTGTCGACCCTATCCCCTAGAATGTCCTTGAGAACTTTGCACATATTCTCGAAAGATTTCTTCTTTTCTTTCTTTTCCTTTTTCTCTTCCTCTGATTCCTCATCAAGCTTCAAGCCTTAATTGGTTGCAGACCCTAGTTTCTTTCTATCATATTCTTTTAATTGACCGACAGCATATTCATCAATAGCATCAACCATGAAGAGCACTTCATATCCCTTCCTCTTAAGCCTCTCTAAGAATGGAGAGTTCTCAACTGCTTTCTTACTCTCATCGGTGATATAGTAGATGTTATTCTGGCCCAACTTCATCCTTGTGACATAGTCCTTCAAGCTGGTCATCTCATCACCGCTCTTTGTGGACTAGTACCTGAGAAGATCGGCAAGTTTAGCCCTTTTCTGGTTGTCTTCATGAATACCCAACTCGATGTTCTTCAAGAAGGCTTCATAGAATTTAGTGTAATCCTCTTTGTTTTCTGCAATTTCAAAAAACATCTCAATGCACATCTTCACCAGATTCTTTCTGATGACCTTGAGAATCTTGTTTTGCAGCAGCGTTTCACGGGAGATGTTAAGTGGCAGATCCATCCACCACGCCCTTGACAAAACTAGGGTAGTCTGGAATGAGCTCCTCGCAATTGTCCATAACGAAGACCCTCCTGACATACAGCTTAAAGTTGTTCATTGTTGGCGAATATAAGTGCGGGTGAAAGGGTTGTTGTAAATCGAACAAACAAAAAGAAAAGTTTAATCCGTAGGAGCGTGACTAAACAATATAACAAGGTGACTAGAAATGTAGTATAAAAACTACAAATGAAAATAAAGGGTAGTCAAGAAATAAAGAAGACGAAGAATCCGAGGCAAATGATATTCACTCTTTCCTTAAAACAAAATTGCCCTCACGACGGTTCTCACGGTTCATGGCACTTGTCTCCCAAGATACAATGGATTCAACTTGTCGTATAAACACTTCAAACCACAAGTTACAACAAACTTTCGACGGAGTTTCTCTCTACAAAGAAGAAAACGCGTTTAAATGAATTTGGAAGTGATTTGCAAGAGTTTTTATGCAATGCTCAATGCAAATATGGCATGCGATGCTTAATGGACGTTTAAGTGATTTGCAAGAGTTTTTATGCAATGTTCAATGCAACTATGATATAGTAAATCTAATGGACGTCCAAGGGGTCCTATATATAGAGGATGAATGGCTGTGAATGAAGTGTCCCGCCTCAAACTCAGCAACTCTTGTCAAATGTCGCACCATTCACTATTGTTAGCCTGTCACCGTCGCCTCGCTTGAGCGATAAAAATGGTGACTTCGTCGCTAGCATGTCGCTCGAGCGATGGTCCAGCGCTAGGCGAGAGACACATTTTGGAAAATATCCGACAGTTTCCTCTATTTTTTCCCAATTTCGGATTGCAATTTCTCATTCATCCGGAATTGGATTTGAGATTCCAAATATACCACGACGATCTACTTGACGAGTAGAACAAGTTGGTCTATTTACAATTGTAATTGGACCATCGAATCAAGTCCGAATATTTGGTCGAAGTTGACCCGAAAGTCACTTTTCCAATTTTTTATTTTATTTTAACACTTAACCAAAATTTCAATCTTCTAAACAAATTTTCATAAGTGATTTGCAAGAGTTTTTATGCAATGTTCAATGCAACTATGATATAGTAAATCTAATGGACGTCCAAGGGGTCCTATATATAGAGGATGAATGACTGTGAATGAAGTGTCCCGCCTCAAACTCAGCAACTCTTGTCAAATGTCGCACCATTCACTATTGTTAGCCTGTCACCGCCGCCTCGCTTGAGCGATAAAAATGGTGACTTCGTCGCTAGCATGTCGCTCGAGCGATGGTCCAGCGCTAGGCGAGCGACACATTTTGGAAAATATCCGACAGTTTCCTCTATTTTTTCCCAATTTCGGATTGCAATTTCTCATTCATCCGGAATTGGGTTTGAGATTCCAAATATACCACAACGATCTACTTGACGAGTAGAACAAGTTGGTCTATTTACAATTGTAATTGGACCATCGAATCAAGTCCGAATATTTGGTCGAAATTGACCCGAAAGTATCTTTTCCAATTTTTTATTTTATTTTAACACTTAACCAAATTTTCAATCTTCTAAACAAATTTTCAACATTCATCTTCTTCCATGTGTCAAAAAGATCAAAAGGAGCCCTCTTTGTAACAAAGAGAATAGCCTTAAACTCAAGCTGCCCTTCAATGGAAAAGTGTTTCACAACAAGNCTTTTCCAATTTTTTATTTTATTTTAACACTTAACCAAAATTTCAATCTTCTAAACAAATTTTCAACATTCATCTTCTTCCATGTGTCAAAAAGATCAAAAGGAGCCCTCTTTGTAACAAAGAGAATAGCCTTAAACTCAAGCTGCCCTTCAATGGAAAAGTGTTTCACAACAAGGTGTTCCTCCCAATCATTTGTCAAACTCTTGTAGAATGAAGCATCCTTCTCCTTGGTAATCTCTTCGAGTTGCCGGAGATAACACTGTCACTCTCAGAGCTTCGAACATTGGTATGACGTTGACCTCTCAAATCGTGTTGTGGGCAACGCTGTAACGACCCAAATATTATATATTCAAGTCGCTACCAAAAGTTTCTTAAAAAAAATAACGTAAAAAATAACTACTTGTAAATTTATGTAATGATGGTTTACTCAAGGTAAACTTTTTAATATTCTTTATTAATAATAAAAGAAAAGATCAAAAGTTTATCTATTTAGAAAGATCGAACAAAATTTTAATCTACCAGTTCAAGATTTAAAAACCTAATTCGAATACGTATAATAAGTATTCTGTTGATTTATTTAATATAGCCATATACTTAGGGATGACAAAAAAACTCATTCAACCTGATACTCGTGGGGTTCTGTCCCGAATGGGGCGGAGATTACTCGTCTAACCGGATAAATGGGGATAGCGTTATTACCCCGAAGTAAGTACTGGACGGGTCCGACAAATATAGTCCCCCCCTCCCGTTTAAAGCTAATTTCAGATTTAAATTTTTAATCGAACAAAATAATAAATTTTTCATCATTTTTAAAGAGATCATAAGTTGATTTTAATAAATTAGTAAAAAAGTAATAATATTTAGGGTGTATTTGAGCCACATTATTTGAAAGAATGTATTTTAAAATAGTAGATTGATGGAGAATGTGTGGTTAAAAAAATGAAAAGTTATTAATGTGATGGAAAATGTTATTTTATCGAAGAATGTGTGGTTGAAAATGATTAGAAGAATGAAAATAAAAATTTTAATGTGTACCAAACATGATTTTACTAACTAGAGATATAAAAAAATAAAAGCAAAAAAAATAGGGCAGGGAACTTGCCTCGCCCCGATCCTATCCCATCCCTCTTTAACCAGCTATGGAGATGGGGTAAGGTAATAAAAATAATCGATGGGATGGGGGTGGAAATAACCGATCCGTCCCATACCCCTTCTGTTGCCATCCCATCCTATACTCCATTAATTTACTGAAACACGTACTTAATTAAAAAATTGGATTGATAAACATTGTTAACCCCCTTGATTAAAGTATAATTAACATATAATACTTAATACGTATATAATTTAGGGATAACAAAAAAATCCGTTCAACTCGAAACCCGTAGGACTCCGCCCCATTACCCCGTCCAGAACGGGACTGTAATTACTCGCCTATCGGGTAAATGGGGATGGGGTGGGGGCGGGAGCGGGGTGAGATTCATTGACTCGAAGTGGGTATGTGGTGGGTACGACAATCATTGGGTCCGCCCGCTACCCGTCCCGTTTAAAATTAATTTCAAATTTTAATTTTTTATCAAACAAAAATAATAGATTTATCATAGTTTTAAAGAGAACAAAATTTGGTTCTAACAAATTGGTAAAAATTAATAATATTTACGAAGTAAAGACATAAAAAAAAAGCAAAAAATAAAATAAATATGGCCCCCCGCCCCGCCCCGTCCCATCCCACTTTAAACGGGTATGAGAATGTGGTAAGATAACAAAAATAATCGATGAGATGGAGGTGGGAATGACCGACCCATCCCCCACCCCACTGTCATCCCTAATATAGTTCAACTTTAGTGCTAAATTACTCCATATGACAGTGTAAATATATGGAAACTAACGGGTACAAATCAATTAAAAAAAGGAAACCATTATCAGCTTCTGTCATAAGTAATAACTTGGTGAGAAAATTCACTAATGTCAACTTAAATTTTTAGTTAGGATGACAAAAAAATCCGTCAAACCTGATATCCAGGGCCTAACCCCGAACGGGACGAAAATTACCTACTTAATTAGGTATTCTGGTAGGAGATGTGGCAGCGAACCTCAAACATGGCAAATGATAGGAGGAGGTGATAGAGTGGGGTGGCAGGGCAGGACTGGTTGTTATTTATTTATTTATTGTTCAAACTGTCCAATCATATATTAACACGTGTTTCCTTTATCATTGACTTTATTGTTGAGTCTGTTACTATAGCAAGATTGAATTACTTATCTCTTCTTAACCATACATACACATCGTTGCCATCTTTTAGAGTTAGGAAACCAAATTTATTCAAATACTAAATAAATGAAAATTTCTTTAAATTTCAATAACTTAAGTTTTGCTTATTCGAATGAACTTTTTCTCGAGTCTAAATAGATGATTAAATACGAACCGTCGAACGAGTCAGATATTAATATACTAATCATTACTCTATCAATATTTAAATATTTGGCCTAAATAAAATTGAATATATTAAATATATCACTTTAGTTCTTCAACTTTCAATAATATAAATTATAGCATCTAGAACAATTAAATTCTATTTTATGAAATTTTCGTGTCTCTACAAATGTCGCTCTCACATCCTACTGTGGTGAAATCTCAGATCGCTCCGCTCTCAGATGGCCGCGAACGATGGTAGCGCCGCATTGGGCTAGAGTTTAGCCCCTATTTGATGGTCATTATTTCATCAAAATAATATTTTGGATAGTGATTTTTAAGAAAATGTGTGATTAAAAAGTAGGAAAAAAATTTGGTTTACGTTGAAAATATTTTATTGTATGAATGTGTAGTTAAAAGCGAATATGTAGAAAAAAGAATTTTCAAATAATGATTGTCAAATAAGGGGAAATTTGTGAATTTTATGAATCTGCGACTGTGAATTAGGGATTTTATGATTTGTGATAAATGTTCAATTGATATTGAAAATAGGAAATAGTTTAAAATTAAGTTTATTCATGTTTAAAATCATAGATCGATTTTTCCAATCGAATGACAATTTGGTGGTGTACATGGAACAAGCGATTTTTGAAAAAATTAAGAATAAAGCAATCTAGCCTTTCATTATATGAGACTCCAGAGAATGCAATTGTATGAGCTTACAGTCTTGAAGTGAGATTGTATCATGTATTTTTTATTATTATTATTTTAAGTCGTATTGGATTATATTTTCATATTTTTTACATTTTAGTGAATTTGTATATTAATTGAAATATTTTATATTATTTAATTAAAACGATCTCGTTATTATGGTTGTTAACGGACGACGATCAACAACCATCCTATCCCATCAATAATTCGTCCCTGTTGATGACATAATTACAGTACGTTCTAAGCAACAAAGTTTGATCATAACAAATAGTTTTTGTTCATTACAACAAATACATGTTATCTTAACAAAACTTCAGTTGTTGCACCTAAGAAATTTTAATATAAACTGTTTATAAGAAATTATGAGAATTATTTGGAGCAAAAGATAATCGCTTAATTGGCTTTGGTGCAATTAAGCAAAAAGGATGGGTGCAAATAAAGTCATATGGATCGCTTTAACAAGTTAGATCGAACTTGATTCACCAATAAATAACCGAGCGATTAAAATCTCCGTTAACCCATCTTGCGCTCTAGGTTCTGCAGTAATTGACACATACGAAGTCAAGGTTTAGGAGAAATTGTGAAAGAGACATTTGAGTAAAAGATGGACCAAAAACTGGTCCTATAATAATTTAGGTGGTTGTGCGTAATTAAGATTTGAGAAGGACTTGTAGGGAATAATTCATATATTTTATTCTTTTTTAGAGGTGTTAGTTGACTTAATCACTAAAATTTAACCCTGAATACTTTTCGAAGAAAGTGTCAATTGTGAACAATCCAGTCATCCATTGAAATCAACAAGTTTATTTTTAGCATTTATTTAAGGTAATTGGATTAGAAAATTCGGATTAGGTTACAAAACGAAATTTACCAAACGTATTGGATTAAAAAAAGTAATTTTACGAACTCAAACAAGAAAAAAAAATGTAAATCTACTAATATTTAAAGATCATTTGACAATGATCAACGATTACTCAATAAAATTCGACCAAACAATGAGTCCATACGAGTTGGATTCTCATTTCTCTGCATAGATAAATTTAACTGATTATTCTTATTACAATTTTCAAAGATATCATTAAAGTTCATTAATATTGAGAGTTTTTTTTTTTTAAAACAAAATTATGTAGTACCCAAACATAAAACATTTCAGATTTTATAATTTTTTTTTCTTATTCTTAGAGGAGGCTTCTAATGTACCCAACTACTTATCAAGAAAATTACAGTTAGACTCAATAATTACTCGAAGTCGAAAATTCTTAGAAAGTAAATTTTATTGCACCTACATATTTTGAGTTGATTTTAGCGATTATCACTTAAGTTCGTTAAAAAAAGTTATATAATATTTACAGATTATTCAACTGTAAAAGTTAATTTTGTTTGGTGCACATTTTGGGAGTAAGAATGCATTTTTACTGTTGATGTGACAGGGAATATGTGGTTGAAAATGAAGGAAAAATTATTGATGTGATGAAAAATATTATTTTATTGAAGAATTGTGGTTGAAAATGAGTAAAAGAATGAGAATAAGAAAAAAAAAATATAACTCGAACATGAGCTTAAAATCCTATATATGACTATTAAATTCCAACATCAAAATGTGTAGTTTTACTTAGGGGTAGGCAAAATAATCGAAAAATCGACCAAATCGACTCAGGTCGGTTTGACATAGTTAATTGGTTTGGTTTGGTTTGGTTTTATTTTAAACAAAACCATGGTGGTTCGATTTGGTCATGATTTAAAATCTCAAACCACTGATTAACCGATCCAACATACTTACATATGTTTTCATTTTATTTTATTTTTTGAAAAAAAAAAAAATCAAAATCAAAATCTTAA